>WEKY01039642.1:0-14902 GCA_013390045.1 Picathartes gymnocephalus
AGGAGGCTCAGGGGTGGCCTTACTGCTCTTTACAACTAGCTGCAAGGAGGCTGTGACAAGAGGGGCATAGCCTCAAGATGCAGCAGAGGAGGTTCAGGTTGGACATCAGGAAAAATTTCTTTAAGGAAAAGGTTGTCAAGCATTGGAATGGGCTGCCCATGTAGGTGGTGGAGTCACCATCCCTGAAGGTGTTCAAGAAACAACTGTACTTGACACTTAGTGCTGTGGTCTACTTGAGAAGGTTATCAGTCAGAGGTTGGGGTCAATGATCTTGGAGGTCTTTTCCAACCCAAACAATCCTATGATTCTATACCTCAGTTGCAATTCCACACAAAACCATGAGGTTGTTATCCACACTCAACAGCTGCCTCTCTATGCAGGTCCAGGGCACAGCAGGAAACGACACCTAGTGAAAACATTAGGGCAAGTCATGATGTGGATAAGCAGCCCTGGAAAGAAAATGGAACACAGAACACCAAACCCTGGTCCTTTCCTCTTTATGCCCCATCAGGCAGTACTGTAGACATACCAAATTTGACCTAGAGGATTTTAAGCCCATGCACTGCAGGATTCTTATACCTTCCATGATATCAGGTGTTGGACTAGCTGGATACTGGATTCACCCTGGCAACATTCGTGTTCCTTTTATTTCCCAAGTGAAAAGTGTGGGTTTTTTTTTTTAATTAACATTGTGCCAAGTGTAAATAGTGCTTTCACTAAATAATAGTCAAACACACACAAGTAATGGGTAGAATACAATGTTCTCTTTTTAAATTCATTAGCAGGCCTCTGGTGCACCCAGTGAGATTTAAATCAATGTGTACAAAATTGGCAATAACAAATCAAACCGGCAAATGCAGGGGAAAAGGGTGGAAATAATCTATTTTGTAAAGCAACATCAAAGCAAATCTTTTTGCAACTTCTGAACTAAGACATACTGGAAAGCTGTGTCATGTAGTCTAAACTACCCCTGGTGCTCACCCACAATCAGATTCATGCCCTATCACAGCAAGTAACTCCTAGAAGGGAGGAAGCAGGAGGTGCTTCATTCCTTCATTCAGCACTCTACCACATTCAGCACTGAAGTACGCCCCAGGTCTAAATCCTTCTTTCCCTCCTGCTACAAAAACTAAAATATCTGCCCTCAGACCCACTGTGTAATGTCAGGAACTACATTGTTTTTCTTAATCTGACCAGATGCAGGAGAGAGTATCCAAGAATGTAAAAGGCCAAAGCAAGGATGATTACACCAGTGCAGTGTGCTGAACAGTTGCTTATCTCTCCATAATTTAGTAAACCACAGAAGGGAGCAATATGATGTGCAGATATTACTATGGCTATTATGTGACTATAACAAGAGACATTCCAAAAGCAAGTGGCTGGGAAATACCAGACTCTTATTGAACCCATTAACAAAAAAATGGCTTGTGTAATGGTCTTCTTGGTGTTGCTGAAATAAAATCACTCCAGTTCCCATCTGTCATACTTTTTATTTCTTCACTTCAACTCTGTGCTGTATTGCAAGTCTGCTAATTAAACCATTCTAAATCTACACTTAGAAGTTCATACAGTATCAGACGCCCAGTAAGGTTAAATTTGACCCAAGTGTTTTCTTTGAAACAACACGTACAAAGAAATTAGGGCAATAGGGAGAAGCCCAAAATTGGTGCAACTGATCTGCACAGTGAAGAGTAGGCTGTAGCCTGTGATACTTGGGGATGGCTCAGCAGCTCCACAATTAGTGCTGCTTAGGTATAGTCCATGAGAGGGCAAGAAATGGACGGTTTAATGGAACCTGCAAATGGTAGCATGAACCTTGTTTTTTGTTCTGTCCTACTCTGCTTTAAATCTGCAGAACTTCACATTTGGACTACCACAACAGGAAAAAGTCTGGTGGATGAACACTTACAGAATTATTTTACTTAAAAATTTAAAAGATGCCAGCTTATTCTTATGTCACCTCTTTCCTGTTTAGCAGGAAATACAACTATGCCTACAGCAATGTGTAAAGCTACTAGGAATGTAATCATGCCCGCAATGGTAAGACAACAGTGTCAGGACCTCCACAACTTCCACTTCAGATCATTCCACTCTTCAGTGCACTGAACAGGACACCTGTCCCAGCCACCCTGTCTGTACAGGCACGCAGCCTTTCCCTGCTTCAAGCGCCTGGTACTCTGCCAGGGATACATTTGATATATAGGCCTAGTTCCTCCATGCTCTTGTATACAACCTGGATTCACCACGGGATGCAAAAGGGCACTCACTGGCTGTCAAAGCAGCAGCAATATGTGCAGAGTCATTGCCTGACACAGCACTCCATCCTGACTGTTCCAAGGCTGCACGGCCAGAGCCTGCTCGGTGACAAGCACCGCATTCCAGAGAAATGCAGCGCTGATCCCTGCTCACCTGCTGCCCCGCGTCCTACAGGCACCATGCAAGAGGCTCTTCCCCTTCCCTCCTAGATGTGCACTTCTTGAAGATCTGTGTGAAATATGCAGGTGGATTTGGGCAGAAAAAACACTGAGAAGTATTTTGGGAGCATTTGTTGCATAAAGTCTTTTTTCAATTCATTGTGATTTTTGATGCCAAGACTAATTTTAGGTACTTGTATTTGCAATTCCATTAAGATGATCAAATAACCTGTCTTTCATATGGATGGATCAGGAAATTATGAAGACTGCAAAATTAAATAACATTTAAATATGCAAACAGCTGTGTGCTGGAAAGCAGAGACATTCCTCCTGTGGTGGAACAATAAAAACACACATACCTGCATGTTGAAAGTTATGGCCTGCTGCTCAAGAAATCAATGTTCACAAAGAAAATAGTTTGTACCTCCCCTGCTCAGTTTGTGCTTGTTACATAATAAATTATGAGCACTTACCTCTCAAAAAGGGTGTAAATCTATGAATGAATGGTAATAGAAGTTTCAACCACACCAAGCTGAAAAGTCAATAACAAGATAGAGAAAAAAGCCACCAGGAGCATGGACCTGGATCATTTCTTACTTTAGCCACTGACACATCTAAAATCTATCATAATGAAAATGCAAGTGACCCTACTTGCCAGTTCTATTCTGTTTTAAAAGATACTGCCAATTTGAAAGAAAATAATTAAACATTTCCAGTAAAGTCAGTGGAGTTTCAGCACATGCTCCACACCTTTACTAAATTGGAACTGTAAAAGCAAGTATTATTGGACTGCACTCAGAAGAGACCTTCATTACAAATGAGTTTTCTTAATATTTAAAGGAAATCTCAACCATCCCTATTTAAAATGAGAATAGGGGAACTAAAAGGAAGAAAAGGGTTATTATTTATAACACAGTGACTATAGTTATGCTGCAGTCGGAGGACCAATTACATCCTGGTAATGCTTTCCAACTCCACTAATTCATATAAATGAAGTGCTCGCTACATGACAGGGTAATTGCAGTGTAAATACAATAGACCTTATATAACTGGATACTGAAAAAGAGCCTGTTACTGAGGTGGCAATAAGAATTAATTTGGACGTGTCATTAACCTTCAAATCCTTTGAATCAGTGATAATTAGGATATAGAAAAGCATAACCAAAAATGTAATTACACTGAACTAAAGGCTCAACTGTGCAAGTATTAAGAGGCTGCTCATGGGAGTAAGTATGCTTGAACATGAACTGAGTATGACTAAATCAGGCTGTAAAATACTACTGCGGGTTTATAATGAAAAAACATGGAAGTGGAAAAAAAAATTAATGACATTTTCCAGATATAAGAAGCACGCTGAGGGTTGTTCTGATATCATTCCATTATATTATGTAGCTAGTGGGGTCAAATTCTGCCAGGAAACTCCCCCTTCCCTCAGAATTCATGTTAGCTGTAGCCACTGAAATGGCTGATGTATCCATTCTCTGGAACATTTCAAGGCAAGTATATAAGGAGTGCAGACAGGACTTTGTACCATGAAAGTGCTAGTGTTCCCTATGCACATGAAATCTTTGTCATTCCCTTTTAAGAGGTACTAGTAAACTTCTCTGATCAGCTTCTGTGAGCTATGACACCTTCCTAACTCCAGACAGCATAATGTTTTTTTGCACACAATGACAAAATTGCTCCCTGAATGCCTATGGAAAACCAAGGACATATAGAACTATCTCTTCAAATGCTAAAGCAACTCCCCAGTCAGTGTAGTAATTTCTTTGAATTCAGATACTCATATCTTCATGTTATACCACTTGATGTTAGCCTACACCAGTGGCAGTGTATGAGTACATAGGCAGACAGGGTGTGGACAGCACTGCTGCTATTGTGAAAGAAATCCTGCATCAGGGACAATCCAAAATGGGCAGGTGCTCCCAACAGATGACAAACCCGCACAGATCACTTTCCTTCCACAGTTTATGGATCAGCTACTTTTTACAGAATTATTCATCTCAAATGGTTAATCAGGGAATCCAAACCCTTCCAACAATTGTTTCTTAGCACATATATTTTTTGCTAGGTGCCCTTTTACATTGGAAAGCGACCATATGCTGGCAGAGAGAACTTTGTATTTGACTGCTTCCTTCCAGCTGAGTGAATATTTCCAGTCATTTCCCCTGCTCATTTTGGCTTGATTTTTTTTCATTCCTGAATGACTTAACTCCCTTTGCAGGTAAGAGGGGGAGACATATACAGAACATTGGTAGTACTAACAATGCTGCTCCTTGCCTTATATTGGAAGGCAGCTGCAGTTGGGGGAGCTCTGGCTACTTCTCAGCTCAAGATAAGGAAAGGGGAATCTCTTGCTCACTTTTGACAAATACTTGGTCACCTAAACATACCCATAGTTTCCAGAGAAGTGGTGCTTCCCTCCCTTGAAATGCTGAGCCTATCAAGGTACACCGCTTACAGTTGTTAAAGATGTATCTGGCTTGCATTCTTTGCTGTGATTAATTGCAGCAGCCTGATACTGTGTTTTCCATAAACCTTTTTTTTAACCTCAATTGCTGACCAGTGCAGAAGCCACTGTAAGTTTCTGCTCCCTCTTTATTTGCTGTTTGTTGAAGTATAATTATACCTTCACCCTCAAAATCAGACTGTTACATTTGTTCCATAGTAATGTCCTAGAAAAATGGACAGTTTTAAAACTCACTTATCACAGAAGCAGACATGAAGTGAAAAAGACATGAAGTGAAAAAGTGAGATTTTTAAATTCAGCCTTCCAATAGAATTAGATACAGCTGCTTGTACGTGCACACCCTCATAAAATCCCATCTTGAAGCACATACACGGACATGAAGCAGAATCTTTCATTATCAAACACTCCTTGGCAGCCCACGCTCTGACGTGGCAGCACGTAATGCGAATATTTACACCAGGAAGTCCTCAGGAATGATCAGTCGTCACCAAATGGCAGCAGCTTATCAAGCAGTAATTCCTGCTGTGGGAAACACAGCTGAGGCAGGAGTTCCACACAAACACAACACAGAGAAGGTCTCTTTCAATAATCAGCTCCAATTTGCACAGCTTTTCCCACAATGCTGAGTGTATCTGATGAGTCCCACCACGATCTGTGAGACAGAAACAGTGGCATGAGAGCTCCAGAGGTTCAATCCGCTGAGGTTCTTTGCATCTAATACACAGTGAGTGAATGTTCCCAATTTAGTGAAGACATTTGTCCTGAGGCTAAAGCATTGATTCTCCACTTACTGCCTTTTAATTGTGATGTATCCAATTTATCTATTTAGGCTATAAACTCTTAGGGAAAAAGGTTCTTCTCTTTTCTTCTGCATGCTGTTCTCATGCCAGCTTTATTTTACTGTGAGAAAACCTTGTTCAGGTTAAATCATTTTTATATTAACAAGATAACACTTGCCTATTGCTAGAATTAATTGCTGTAACCTGTACATCTTCTTACAACAATGTCTGATGTAAAGTTGAATCCGTGGTGACAATATTATGAATAAATTAAGAGTAACAAATACAAGAACATTCCAGATGTTGTGAAAATGTTCTTTTCTACTGAGAAAACTGTTTGCTCATCCATACCATGGTATGCTTTAGCAGTAAAAATTCCTGTGCACAAGCAACATTGCTTTCCACTAGTCCAGAAAAAAAGGAGCCAGCCAGGATGTTCCTTTTCTTTTTTTCCAGAATTGCAGGTGCTTTTTTTTACTGTCATTACCCCCAGGCCTATCTGCTGCCCCAAATTCACATTTAAGCTCCTGCCATGTATGAATTGGCCAAAGTGCACAGCCCTTCTTTCCCAAATATTCAAGCTTGATGATTCACAGGCAATAAAATGTGACAGGACTTTTCGCCAACAAACTACTGGGCATCCTAATCAGTAGGCAAGGCAGGTCTAATAACAGGGTTACAGCATAAGGAGATAAACTCAAATGGAGCAAAACATTCATGAGACAAGAAATATGAGATGCTACTCCGCCTAAAGCACCACTGGTGCTATACAAAGACATCCAACTTACACAGCAGCTTTTTTGCCCCTTTGGAAGCAGGATTCCTTTCAACTGCCAGTTAAAGATGGTCTCAGCAGTGTGTGAACAAGAATGGCAACTGCTTACAGCCCCCAGCATGACTACTTCCAGCTTCTTTTCCTTTTTCAATTGCAACAAACTGCAATCAGACAGACAATGGAGGGGGTTTTTTTGTTGTTGTTGTTTTAATTTGTGGTGTCAGGATACTGCTGGTTATCAGTGTTTTCAGTCTCATTGACAGAACACACACCAAGCAGCCAATATGCCAGCTGCTGCCCCTGATGCAGGAGCTGCCATGTGCTCGGAGGCTTGGACGGAACCCACTTGGGTGGCTCTAGCATCAGCTGCAGATGAGTTAGTGCTAGCAGTAAAAATACTGTCCCCAGAAGGTCACCTGTCCCCAAATGCTACTTCTCAAAGGACACCTGCTCTGGATCTTTTTCCTAAGCTGTGCCAAACAAAAACATTTGCTTGTGAAACACAAAGCCTCCTTCTGTCTGTCCCCTTACTGACAGCCTGAGAGTTAGTGAATTTGTGACACTGTCACTACAATGGCAAAACTGTCTTTGGTTTCAAGGAACTTCAGCCTTGACACCCACAGTAGGATCCTTAATGAGATTATCTCCCTTTAAAGCTACTTTTTCTAACACATTTAGGTCCATCAGCCACTGCTGAAACTTGTACTGGCTGCAATAGAGGGTAAGTTTCTAAGCACAGACTACAGGATCTCTTCTTTCAGCAGAAAGGATGTGCAGGAAGCTGTCCCAGGATCTCAAGAAAGCTACCTCTGAGCAGCAGAGGCCCTCTCTGCACTCAGGCCACAGCAGTCAGAAGACCACAGTTTTTGTTGGTAGAAAACAAAGAAACACCATGCCTGGCACCCTGGGGCAGTGCTCCGAACCACTGGAGCAATGAAAACGACTGAGGAATTTGATGCACCCCCTTCCATCAAGAAGGGCCCTGTGTGTCAAGTCTCACTAGGGTAAGAAGCGTCAGAGACCTCAGATGAGCTACAGGCATGGTGCTAGACTCTCATGGCCCTTGTGTGATTGCACAAAATAGTGAAATCACAGTCAAAAGGTGAGTGTTTGCAGTTCTAATGTCTGCACTATGCATGGTAATACCCAACCCCCCACAGCAGCTAGTGCAGAGGCTCAAAAGAACCAAGAAAAGAGTAGGGCCGGGCAGATCCCTTGTTATCCCCTTTCCCATCTGTGCAGTGAGATTAACACCACTTGCCAATGGTACAGGATGCTATGAAACATTCAAATACTTCAGTAATAAAGGTTGGTCATGTACTGCAGAGAGCCCCATGGAGAAAGCCATCTGATGGTGTCAGCTGGGACTGGAATTTGGAGGATCACACTTAGCTGAAAGCCTTCACAGAGGCAAGAGTCAGCCCAGTATTTTTCTCCAAACTCTGAAGTTTTCAAATGTATAGCACTTTTTCCTCCTCTTTGCACTCATATAGAAGGGTCCATCCAAGTTCATATTGCATAACCTTTGCTGCCATTCCATTGCTTTTGTTGTCTTCACTTAGTATTTGCCTTACAATGCACCAAATAAGACATGCAGCAAAACAAAGAAGAAAAAAAACAACAGACAAAAAGATGCTGCACCTACGACACCACTGACCTCTCTGGTCTGCAAAAAACCCACATAGACTATTTTGAAACTCAGAAAGGCAGGAAAAATTAGAAGATTACAGAAAAAGAATGCTATTTCCAAGGACACTGGTTGTGTCCTCAAACAGAAAACCATTATCTCATACTACTTATAATCATATTTTGGTTTTCAGTCATGTACAGTATACTCAACTAAAGGTCATAATAGGCAGTTCTCATCTGATTTCTATGAAGACCATGAGTACTGCATTTCTTTTAAATACAAGTCCTGCCTTAGCTGAAAGTGAATGGCTGTTTTATTTCCCCATTAATATGTATGTAAAGGTCTCAGCTAAAGAACTTGGGGAGATTACCTATTTGCATATTACAAAGGCACAGGTCCTCAGACATTCTTCTACTAATCTCATACATACTCCTGATACTTAATAATGAAAGAGTAACAGTTCCATACTACATCTGAAAAATTTGTGTAATTGCATCCAACTCAGGTCAAAGACATGGATGGGAATAATGCAAAAACAAATTCTAATCTCTCAGTATTCTGGTATTTATTGCCTTGGTTGGCTGACTTACCTTTCAGAGAAGACAGGGACTAAATCAACAGATATTATCCCACCAAATTACAACAACTGGGAAATCAGCAACAAGTCCTGGGGCAACAAGACGTGACTCACTACAGGCTAAAAAGAACTTTTCAGCATCCCTCACAATGAAGATATCCAAGGCCACATCCTAATGTTCTTCTGAAGACAGCTGAAGGAAACTCTCTAGGCTTTAAAACTGATGAATGGCTTCAACATGAGCATGTCAGAAAGGCGCAATGAGACATGAATGCCTTTTATTTCTAAAGGACGTGCCAGCAGCCCCTACCCAAGCATAGTTTGCAGCTATATTGTGCATCAAAAGAAGGCAAAGAAAAACCACAAAAAGTCTTTTCGTGGCTCAAGGATGAAAAAAATGAATCCTTTCTGGCTCTGGTGGAATCAGATACAGCCAACACACAGCATGGGAGACTTTTCAGCCTTTCTAGAAATATTAACTTGGGACTAGGAAAAAAAAACCAATCAAAAACCCACACCAAAACAAGCAACAACAACAAAAGCAACAAAAACAAATGACGCACACACACAAAAAAAAAAAGGATAAAAAATTAAGTTTCAGTGATGTACACTGAAACCTACATACACAGTAAGACATGTAAGACAGTTCTTTCTTGTTCTTTTCTGAACCCATCTTCCAGACTAAACAATATCTGGATGAGTCCTTTTCTTATGCTGGTTGGAATACAACTCCTCAGCTCTTGCAGGTCTCTGCCAAGCCTGGCAGGCAGTGAAACACTGTCAGCAAGGCCAGACAAGCTTTGGAGGTCATCAAGTCTCTCTGTGGGCTTTTAAAAGATGTTTCTCTCTCAGGGTGATAAAATTTCCCAATACCAGACAAGATATATAGCTTTTAGAGCTATCTAAGACACAGAGCTTTGCTAGGCTCTAGCAAATCCAAAGTGCTCTCAGTGAAGCCTCAACCTGTCAAAAATGATGTTCGATCCTTTAATAGATCAGGTCCTGAGTGAGTGTCCACTTCTTACAATTGATGGGAACATGTCACAGTGTGCTTGTTCCTGAAACTCAGAGGCACTGCTGTGAAAATGCTGGTTTTGAAAAAAGCACCTTAAAAGAGGAAAATCTTTTCCCTTTATGGACACTTACTCTATTTACTGTCCAAGGATCCCAAATCCTCTAGGGGTATCACCCAAATCTCACAGCACCCAGCAGAAAGAAGACAACTTTCTAGAACACGATATAGCTAGGATGTGGGACTTGACTCAAATCAGAGAGGTTATCTGTGATAGATTCAGAGCTGAATCTACATTTTCTTGGCATACAAACCCACATCTTCATGGAAAGACTACCCATTTCTCTGTACCACAATACAATGAAGAGCAAATATTATGTTCAGTTTTGATACAAAGATATATAAAGCAGACAGGGAAAGCAAGGCATAGCACAGTGACAACAGAACATACACGGAAAAAATAAAATGTCAGCATAACTTACAGGAGCTGCGTTGTTTTTCACTGTCACACTTGGAGTTGTGGCTCGTAGTGCCCCACTCACACCATGGTAGTACTTGAAGCAGATCTTTGTTTCAGCTAAAAAAAAACCCAAAAGGGATATTTGAGATTAGAAAAACTGCCAGGAATAAGCTGCATGATCAGCTGCAGCTCACAGGCACAAGGCTGGCAAGCAGTTAAATTGCAAATGGTTCATTCTGGCTGGATGGCACAACAGGATACCTCCTGCCTCTGATTTTCTCCTTTGCCAGGGTGAAATTTAGAGTTTGGTTCATGGATTTAAAACAGCTAAAATCCAAACCTCTTCTGAGCAGAAGTTACCACAGACAGACTTTAGAGCACCTGTTTAGCATCCTTTAGGAAGAAAAAAAGTAGGGACATATAAATTTTCCCTGTTGCAGAAATACCAAGCAGTAATGTGCAGAGAAATTGAGGAACTTCCTTAGGACAAGATTGCATAGAGGCTCATTGACAGGTTTCACTGTGCCAACTTTTTCTGGCCTTGGTCAGGGCAAGGATGTAGATCTCCACAGATTAACTGCTCTGCCAGTTACTACATTAAAGGATTTTTCAGCAACAGCAGAGTACCACCAGACCCTGCCTTAGTGTATTTTCACTGACTTCTAAAGATTTACATTACGTGAGGAACACAGGAAAAGGTAATGATTTTTGACACTCATAGTGCTGCTTTTTGCCCCATGCACTGACATTGAAATAAATAATATTAAGGGAAACTCATCTCAGTAACTGTATCAAGGCACAGAAGTGAAAACAGCCTCTTGTTAATCAGCCCCTCACAACCCACTTTCTTGTCTGCTATGAGAAGGAAAGACAGTTCCAGCCAGCTTCTGTGTTGGTCTGTGACTTCAAACAGATGCGAAGTGCTGCTATTTGCCTACCTGCCTGGAACTGGTGACCTGATGGAGCTCATCCTGGCCTGCCTGCTGGCATGCAAGAGTTTTCTTCCATAGTAAACTAGATGTGAACTGGTCTGGTAGGTGCCTACCTACCAGAGACCCAGCAATTATGCAGTGCTACAACAGCATATGTAACAGGTATGTTTGCAGGATCTGAAAAATGCCTGTTTAAATAAAAGCAGCTTTCACATCTTCTAGTTTTAACTGGATAATGACGTGGAAATGTTCATCTGTTCCATAACATACTTGAAGGTGCTTTTCATAACCAAGATTTTTCTTAACAACTTGCTTTGCAGCTGCTGCTGCAGCTCAGGGAAAACATCAACCTTAGCCGGTAGAGCCACAACAACGCTTGAACTACAGTGCCTATCTATGAAAACAGCAAAGAAATGCCAATTACCTGTTTTAACATACGAACTGAATTGCAGTTTTAATACCAATAACAAAATTAGCCAAATCACTGCAGCTGTGACAAAACATTATGCAATGCTAAGAGTTGAGACTGTGACCACAGATTATGGTGCTGTGATCTGCTGTTTGTAGATCCAAGAAACAACCATATAGCACTCCAGGCAGAAGCAAAACTTGGAACATGAAAAGTGGTGGAGACCCTCAAAACTGCAGGCCTGAATTGCTTACCCTAGTATCTACACAGGAACATAGGTGGAAAAAGAAATCCTGATATTTTTTGAAAGACAAAATAAATTTGAAGTGTAAAGCCTTCCCAACTTTCACATGGGAAGGGAAATGAAAAGCACTTGGGAAATGAAAAGCAAAGAGGTGATGTTCCCAAGTAATTCGAGCACTACTCGCTTTCAGGTGGCTTCCCACTCGCTTAATCTGAGGGGTAATGCAGGAATGTGCAGTCCACCGATGAGAAGCACAGTGCCAGAGCACTTAATCTGTCACCATATTTTCCATCCCCACAGCCTGTTCTTCATTAGATGATCAGGTGCACATTTCTGCTCATACAGTGAAAATGTACCCTCTCCCACTATATCCACAATGTGTATGTGTGTCCCATTTACTTCACAGCACTCCGTAAGAATTGGAACAGGATACAGAGTCCTTCAGCACCTCCACAAGGGGTTGTGAGACCCATTCTGAGGTTGAATTCATAACTATATCCCCAAATGAAATTCTGCAAGTTCAAGAGAGTTACTTGAGGTGTCAGTGCAGCTGAGCAAGCGATCCTGTTGTTGCACCTGGGAGCAGCAGTTGTTTCCTTTTGGCAGCAAAAAAAGCTGGATGAGCCTGTGGGACAGAAAAACTGCAAGTGCAGATTGTATTTTCACATTGTAATTTTCTCTACAGGACTTCTAACAGCTCAGCAGCTAACTCATTTACTCACTGAGAGGACAGCAAAAGCTGAGGATATCACAATAGCTAAAACATGCAGTTCTCACCAATTATTCAAATCTTAATCTTCTTCTCCCCTGGAGATTTTTAGCTACAGTTTGCATGGAACATTGAGAGCTAGAATATAGAGAAGTTGTTTTTTTTTTTAAAAATAAAATTATTAACTTGAGTAGTTAATAAAATATAACTTCAGGTATTAGCTTGTACGACAATGTTCAGATCCCACAGCAGGAAATCTTGTCATAGCTTGACAAGTAGGAAATCAGTTACCATGTGCATCGGGAAAATTTTAAAAGAATCCATTTAATGAAACTAAAAGTATTAGAGGGAGCAAAAGGAGAGAAGAATATATCCATATGTAGTTAACCAGGATATTAGTACCACTTTCAAGGACAAAGGATTACTAAGATGACTGAATATGTATTGGGAAAGAACTGTGTGGTTATTACAGGTTCCTCTCAGTTTCATATTACTATTTCTAATTTAATTTGCAACCAAACTGCCCACATACAGGTGTAAACAGGCAAGAATGCAACTCAAGAAAGATGCAAGTGTCACACCCAATCCAAAACAGTGGCACAGCCATTCTTCAAGCACTGGTAGAGGTGGTGGTTAATGAATCTCAAAGGTTTCATTCAGAGAACAGATCTGAGAGAAAATGTCTTATGGAGGCCTTCATAGGTTGAGAAACTGCTCTAGAAGCATCAGGGGAACAACATTTTCTTTTTTCTACATTCCTCCCTTCCTCTTCAACTCATATTGTTTTCAGATTGAAAATATTATGCAAATATCAATTGTCAATAGAGAGATTAGCAAGTATAAAGCTTGCAAAATGATATACAATTTCTTTATGTGCAAAAATGCCATTAGGATCCTAGTTGGCCATTTTTTGGCCACGAGCCATTCTTTCCAAAGAACATTGTTGGTGCCATGTTTTTCACTGCGACAGAGCCCTAAGATTTTAATCTGTGTGAAGATTGATCTTAAATTCCTGAATCACCTCTGAGACATTTCTAAAACATATGCAGAAACCCATGGGCTTGGTAGCACTGCTTCTGTAGATGAACAGACAGCACTGAAAGTATTGGTAAAGCAGTGATATAAATTAACCTGAATATTATCCAGCTGGCATTTGTATGTAATATGTACTTACAAAGACTGTTTGGATTATAGTCTTGTAGATCAGCTTGTTCTGAAGTAAAGGAGACCATTTAACTGTGCCCTGCTGCCCTAGCTACATGGCAGAGTGCACAGGTCAGGAACAGGTGTTGTCCAGTTAATCCTCAGTTATAAATAAATATGCGCCATTGTTACTTTCATCTCTAATTATTTAGAGATCACTGCATCCAGTAATGAAGTTATGATGTTAAAGTCAGGCAGTAATGAGGTTAAATTCTTCTTTCAATTAGCAAAAGCATCAGTGAAACTGGTAAATCTTCCAAGAGATGAGATGCCTAAAGATGCTCGTAAATAGTCATGCCTGTGGCAACTACCAAACTACTCAGCAATTCACATGGATAAAGAACAAAACAGCATTGTACTCTCTTTACACCAGGCTTGGTAACTCCATTTGTGCCACTTTTGGCTGAAGTAGAGTTAATTTGCTTCACAGTGGCTGGTACGGGGCTACCTTTTGGATTTGTGCTGAACACAGGTTGATAATATAGAGATGTTTTTGTTGTTGCTGAGCACGGCTCATACAGAGCAAAGGCCTTTTTTGCTTTTTGTACTGCCATGTTGAGGATTAGACTGGGTGTGCATAGAAAACTGGGAGGAGACATATCCGGGACAGGTGAACAAAACTGACCAAAGGGATATTCCAGACCACATGACATCACACTCGGTATATAAAGTGTGGGGAAGAAAGACAAAAGGGGGGATGTTTGGAGTGATGGCATTTGTCTTCCCAAGCAGCCATTGCACGTGATGGGGCCCTGCTCTCCTGGAGATAGCTAAACACCTGCCTGCCCATGGGAAGTGGTGATAGAATTCCTTGTTGTTTTGTTTGTGTGTACAGCTTTTGCTTTCCCTATTAAACGGCCTTTATCTCAGCCCATGAGTTTTCTGGCTTTTACCCTTCTGATTCTCTTCCCAATCCCACTGGTGGGGGAGTGAGTGAGCAGCTGGGTAGGGCTTGGCTGCTGGCTGGGGCTGAACCATGACACCATTATACACTGATTGTGTTATAGCTCTCTGCTGCACTGGTATAAATAAGAAAATCCCGTTGTATGCTCAGATTCACCACTGTAACTATTACAGGTGTACAAAAAAATACAACTGCCCCAAAGGAAGGCCCTCAAGGCACAGCAAGGCAAGATAATCAGAACCAGGCAAGAGGAGGAGTGATTCTGTTTTCCGCTTTGCACCAAGCAGCTGTGTGGGCCACACAGGTTACGAGGAAGGGAAAGGAACTGGGATGTACTTCATCCCTGGACACCACAGAGACCACTCCTTATTCAGAGGAAAGCAC
>WEKY01039642.1:16029-44551 GCA_013390045.1 Picathartes gymnocephalus
TACCTTTTGGATTTGTGCTGAACACAGGTTGATAATATAGAGATGTTTTTGTTGTTGCTGAGCACGGCTCATACAGAGCAAAGGCCTTTTTTGCTTTTTGTACTGCCATGTTGAGGATTAGACTGGGTGTGCATAGAAAACTGGGAGGAGACATATCCGGGACAGGTGAACAAAACTGACCAAAGGGATATTCCAGACCACATGACATCACACTCGGTATATAAAGTGTGGGGAAGAAAGACAAAAGGGGGGATGTTTGGAGTGATGGCATTTGTCTTCCCAAGCAGCCATTGCACGTGATGGGGCCCTGCTCTCCTGGAGATAGCTAAACACCTGCCTGCCCATGGGAAGTGGTGATAGAATTCCTTGTTGTTTTGTTTGTGTGTACAGCTTTTGCTTTCCCTATTAAACGGCCTTTATCTCAGCCCATGAGTTTTCTGGCTTTTACCCTTCTGATTCTCTTCCCAATCCCACTGGTGGGGGAGTGAGTGAGCAGCTGGGTAGGGCTTGGCTGCTGGCTGGGGCTGAACCATGACACCATTATACACTGATTGTGTTATAGCTCTCTGCTGCACTGGTATAAATAAGAAAATCCCGTTGTATGCTCAGATTCACCACTGTAACTATTACAGGTGTACAAAAAAATACAACTGCCCCAAAGGAAGGCCCTCAAGGCACAGCAAGGCAAGATAATCAGAACCAGGCAAGAGGAGGAGTGATTCTGTTTTCCGCTTTGCACCAAGCAGCTGTGTGGGCCACACAGGTTACGAGGAAGGGAAAGGAACTGGGATGTACTTCATCCCTGGACACCACAGAGACCACTCCTTATTCAGAGGAAAGCACTGAGAAGTTTGACTTTTTCCAGAGAAACTTTGCCATGGGGCTTCATCCCTCTCACAAGAAAAAAAAAAAAAAGGTAATTTCACAAAAATTATTTCACTATCAAAGCCTTGACTTATCTAACTTACCAAATCAGTTTTGCAAATTAACTGGAACATTAATTTACCAGCTGAACATTACTCAGGCAATAGTTTACACTGCCTCTGCAACCAGCCAGCCCCTGAAAATACTTGATTTCTTACGCAACTGAAGTGAGAGGAGATAAAATCTAGTAGGGTCTGCTGATGAATTGTAACTGAAGGTATTGAAGGTTGAAAGTCTCCAAGAGGTCTCCTAGTTCCATCACCCAGCCACTCTTCTGTCAGTGTTATTAGTCATGTTGGTTTATTTATTATACCCTTTCCCTTTAAAATACTTTCATTCCTACTCATCTTCCTCATTCCTTCAGAGTTGTCAAAACTGCCCTAAATGTCTTCTCAAAAGTTCACTTGCTCTTATAATTAATTCTCTGTTCCTTGCTTACTAAGGTCAGCTTGATCTCAGAAGCTTAGTGAGCCTTAGTTTTCACTTAAAGGTGGATTTATTCTTTCAAATACGAGAAAAAAAAGCTCTGCCAAGATTATGCAGCTTCCCTTGTTGAGCTAATAAAACCCCAGAACATCCTAATGAGTATTTCAAGGAAGACTATATTCTTTGGGGGAGGAAGGAACCCTCAGCTGGTGTTTGATAGGAGTGTGAGATGCACCTGGGGCACTTCAACAAACTTGTTGTGATTTATTCCCATGACACTTTTTGTTTCAGTTAAATAGCTGAGGTGACTAGGCATTAGGTAGACATTTCTCAGTGCCATAAAAACCTCGCAGGGAAGTAATGCCAGTCTTAAAAACTGAGTCATTTTTGATCAGTTCAATCTATTACTAAAAGAGCTGTTGTTGCTCTTTTGGGCAAACATTATGC
The DNA here is from genome assembly GCA_013390045.1 of Picathartes gymnocephalus. Classification (NCBI taxonomy): domain Eukaryota; kingdom Metazoa; phylum Chordata; class Aves; order Passeriformes; family Picathartidae; genus Picathartes; species Picathartes gymnocephalus. The sequence continues at coordinate 17,827 of WEKY01039642.1, forward strand.
ATAAAAAATGAAAAGTGTCAAAACCAGTAATGAAAAGGTAGCTGTCTGTGGTAAGTGGTTGGGAACCAAGTGAACCAAATCAGACAGAAAAGCAATTAAGTTATGAGTAATGAAGTTTTCCCTAGAGAGGAGCCAGAATTGGAATAAACAAATATATGATGCTGTGCTACAATCAGATCGCTGTGGGACCATCCTGAATTAAAGTAGCCACAGTGATCTCTAGAAGTGGAGACAGCTTGTGTCAAAGTGAAGACTGTGAGTCAATGGAGGGGGTGAACTGTTTGAATACAATGGGGAAACTGGGAGAGGCATATGAAAAAAACTGGACAAGGAATTCCAATGGGAAAGCAAAAGAGAGAGAGATTAAAGGCAGTTTATATGCAGAATTGAGTGAGTAAGCAATGTCCTTGAGGGGAGGAGAGGATTGAGATTATAACAGAATCACTGCACAGAATGGGACAGGGGAGAAAGCAGAGAGACTACAACTGTGTAAACAAGACTAAAAGAAATTAAAAGAAAAGAAAGCAGGGGAAAGGAAACAAACAAGGAAAGGCAGACAGGGAAAGAGTAAGAAAGTCAAACTTGACGAAGAAAGAGTCACTGAGACCTTCAGGCAGCACAATGTATAAACTGTATCAGCAGCTACTTGTGAAACCTGGTGTGCACCTCATGTCTACCCCTCAGCCTGACCTCCCTTCTCTACCTGCTGCTGCCTCCAGTGCCCATCCCCTCTTTATGAATATCACTGGAAGTGTAGAGAGCAGGTAAATTGAGCAACACAGAGCTGAAACCCAGTGTTCCTGCATCAGCATGAGCCTTCCTCTTAAGCATCAATAATTTTTAGATAAATTTAGGTAGTTTCTCACTATATTGAACCTGCCCTGTCACCAAAGAATTAATACTCATAACAAAGATAAAAGGTAAGGTTATTCCTGGCACATCTAATTTGTAGTTAAAATGTTGATACATAGTATTGTTTATTTCCATCATGTAGGCCTGCTGCTGCTCCATGCAAACAGTGGCTCTTATTTTTGGTGCTCTATCAGAAAAACTGCCTGCTCCAGGCATTGGCTGTCTCCAACATGCAATGGTGACATTACAGCCATCAAGCTGGTTTGCTACTCAGCAGCCTATGGACCGTGTATTTCCTTAAGCTGTAAATTGCATCTGCTCACAGTATTTGTTTAGTATCACAATCGCCTATGGCTTTCCAAAAGTGCCTCAGTTTTTTGACAACTAACAGTTTAGTAACCAAACAAGGTCTAAACAGATGTGTTTCTTTAATCCCTGTTGCAGAATTTCTTCCAATTTTCTGATGACTTTTTCCTTGCTCTGCTCTAAAATGTGCACAAACACTTAACAGGGTTCTTTGCAGAAATTGCAAGACTTGAGATTTTGAAGTCTCATCTTTCAGGTAACTATAACATTTCCCAGCAAGCAAGAAAGAAGTATCCAGAGCCAGAATTAAGGCTGATCAGTACATATCAGCAATCTGAGGCACAAATATTTGCAAGGAAATTTTAACAGCTCAAAAACAAACAGTAGAACACTCCGAAAATTTTAAATTAAGTTTTAACTTAAGCAAAAAATCCACACTTGTCAAGATACAGAAATGCACAGTTAGAACATTCAAATAACCTTAATTCTGCACCAATAATATATTTCAGTATTTGTAGTTGTAACTGATTTTTGAAGAACAGATCAGATGATCTTAGTATTTTTGTTTAATCTTCAGAAGTTATTGCAGAGACTGTTCCTTCCCAAGGATTGCACACTGAGGGCTGGAGTTATCTCCTTTATAACAGAAGAACTGATTATTATCATTTATTATATCATTGATTCTTTGTTCCATTGATCTGCAGATACTCTCCCCTACTGACTTTCACTTTTATTTCCTTTGCTTGATAATTTGATTCAGCAGCTACCTGTCATGACAGGAGTAGTAGGGGAAATTAGTACACTAATAACTAATGTGTAGTCACAAATCTTCATATTCAGTGGTCCAATCTCCTCTGTCCTAATTTCACTTGTTTGAGCAGTCAGTGTTGCAAGCTCCATACTATATTGATTTTGAGTCTACAGTCCACCTCTATTACTATGCTGTTCATATGAAGTGACATGTATCTGCTTACCCATGACTGCACTGGGAAGCTTCTCAGGTGTGAACTCCTGAGCACACGACAAAATCACACCATGTTTGCCTTATGAAAATAAAGGCATCTGGGAGTTTCTACTGCAGGACAGATACAACAAAGTGTCTCTGTAAACTGCTGTTCAGGGAAAACACACAGATCTAATTTCAATAGGCTGCTGCTTATGTGCTACCCTCATAAAAGCTGTCCTATTGTCAAGACTCATTACCAAAGAATGCTAGCAGCTGGAATGGATGAGTGCTTATACACTTCAGCACTTTTATGTATTTCTCCATACAGGCAGTACATCCAGCATTGCTGATTACAAAAGCTGTTTGACATTTTTCATTATAAACCTTGTTTTCAGAGGCTTCATATACATACATTTGGAATAAAATGTTGTGTGCTGGATGTCTGCCTCAGATCTACAGAAAGGCAAAGCTAGAAAATTTTACCCAGAAATTTGTAGCTTAGGGTAAGGAAAAACCATGGTGCTTTTGCTTCTGCTCCATATCTCCTCGTGTTCCTGTAAAAGTACATTAAAATTCATCTGACTTATAAGCCTCTCTAAAAAATTCAGTTTGATATGCTCATTTGAGATATCTTTGATTTTACCATCTAAATGCCCAGGAAATCCTAGCCTGTGCTGAGCATGTTCCAAACTGGCAGTAAGACAGGCTTTTTCTGCAATACAGATCTGGGCTTCCCCTGGCTGTGCCACATCTGGAAGCAGGAAGACTGCATCTCTGGGTACATCCCCAATATCCAGTATCATCCAGTAGCATGAAAGAGGAGAATATGAATCCAGCCCCAATTTGCTCCCCTTGAAGGAAAAGACAGAGGCAGCTGGGGGTATTACAAGCATAGGGTGGACAAACAGGAGCGAGGACAAAAACAGGTAAAATGGTGAAGAAAAAAACCACTGTCATTTGTGGTGCTCATAGGCTTGAGTAGAGAAGGATCTGAGGGGAGCAGGTAGCAGAGCACTGTTTCAGTCCTGCTAGAACAAATGAGTACTGCCAGCTGCCTTCATGGTGGCAACACAATGCATGTACAGGGGCTCTTGTATTCAAGCTCCCAATCAAGCAACAACAGCGGGATAGCAATGGGTTCTAAGGTCAGTCTGCTGGCTAAAATTCTCTCCAGACAGGCAGGAGTTGGAATGCATTAAAATCTGCAGCCATCTAGCATCCTTCATGATATTCCAGTTCATCACGAACAAGGCTCTGTACCATCAAGTGCCCAGTAAATCTGGCATTTAGATTGACAACTGGAGTCAAAGCAGGTTGAGTGAGGCAGAGTAGATAGATCAAATCAAAGCTTCCACAGATAGCCATCACAGGAAAGGTCAGTGGAAAGATGCCAGTGCCCACACAGTAAAGATGCTAAATGTCTACAATAAGAAGCCCTTTTGTAGCTGGGAAGAGAACCTGCAGTTTGTGTTGGCACGTGTTCTGCAACTACTACCCCAGTTCTTAAATTTTATTGTGTAATGGGAGTAGTGAACTTGAAATTTGGTTTGCTCAGACAGTTCACAATCTTGAAAAGAATAATTTCCTCCTAAAATTATCTTCAGATGGGGAGTGGGGGAGGGGGCTGGGGGCAGAAAAGGACAAGGACACAGCCTTACCATTGCTGGCACTGAGTCATCTCTCATCCCATTTAAACCAACACAAGTATTTCTTCCATATTCATAAGGACAGCAGGACTCAGCCCAGAACAGGCAAGAATTTCATCTATTTATTTACAGTTAACCCAATAGTGATATCTATCTGCTCTGCCTTTATGTTGTAAAGAAAGGACTGATAGGTACCAGTCTGGGTGAATGAGAGTTGGGAATAGGAGAGTTGTAACAACTTACCTGTCTTTCATCAGGAGAAGGAAAGGCTGTTTGAGAGATACATTTTAGACATTGCAAACAGCAAATTGCGAGGGCTGAACTAAGATTGAGACTTCAATGAAATTCCAGAGCCTACAGGAGCCTAATGTTTTTATGTAAATCAGTTTAAGGATGACTTTTTCATCATAAGCATTAGCAGGCAAGCAATTTATTTGAGAAAAATTTGCGATCATCAAAGTCCTTTAACCGTGTGACTGTTGACTCCATAATAACTGAATAACATGCGTAAAGTTTGCTCTCAGGTCCTTAGCACTTACGCACATTGCATGAAAATCAACATTGCAGGCAAAATCTAACACATGGTTCATCTTATTTGAGGAAGATGGTCTAAAATTACTTTTGAAATGCAACAATTACAACAGACTAAGTTTTTAAACAACACTTTAGTTTTAAAATGGCTCATCATCTTGGTTACAATGGACTCAACAGTTCTTTATCAAAATTGAATAGTAGACAAAAAATCTCTACGCCTTCAGTACACTGGAAATGAGCCCTTTCTGCCTCCCATGCAGAAAGCCATCTATTTCACTGTAGTAATGACCCCTTAGCTACATTAGAGTCACTGACATATTCAGAAAAATAATCTGAACTGGAAATATAATGTCTGTGTTTGCAGTTACATCAATATATATTAAACCACAAGATAGACAGAAAATGAGTATACAATAACACCCTGAGCTTCGTTCTGAGTGTCATCAGAGGCACTGTGAAGGTGACTCAGAGATGACAAAAGTATAAATTCTGTACAGTAACGCACAGCTCCACAAAAGAGGAGGGATGGGCAGAGCTGGGTACCTCTCTCCTCTCTTCACTTGGATGTACAGCCACTGGGGTGTCTCAGATAAAATAAGCTCTTATCAGTTGCCCCTATTGCAATATATCCTTTAGGCTTTCAGGTATTAAGTCTGCCTTAAGTTAACTGCCTCCTAGAGCAGATGCCTGTGAACCATCAGCTCTTTGCTTTTATCAAGGCAATTGTAGTTTAAAGTCTTAATTAAATACATATGATTGGATTACGCCTTCAGGCACAGCCTTGAGCAAGAGATAATGCATAAACTTCAGAAGCCAAGTGCCTCAAACACAGCCCCCTCCATCGCAACATGTTTTCATTCTCCTTGATCTCAAAACATGCCTGTACCTTTGGATTTATAGAAGCAGAAAATTACATCAGTCTCATGATCAGTAATTAGTATTTAGGAAGGCATAAACCATAACTTTACCCAGGACTTGCTTTATGATGGCAGAGGACAACATGAAAAGGGATACCTTGCAACTTCAAACCTGGCCAATTAGGAAAGAAATCAGGGATGATTCATGTTTTCATTTACATTAGTAGCATATGCTACAGCACTTGTTGAGCTGGTCTTTAATCACAGCATAACTGAATTTCACCTTAGAAACAGAACATTCCCTTGAGTAGGTCTTTCTTTTTTTACCCAAAGAAGTTACCTTTGAAGACCAGTGCCAAAAGAAACCATCCTGGTGGCTCACCATTCCCCCAGTTCCTCTGATTCGTTATGTCCTTTTTCATTACTCTGTCAACTCTGCCAGTCAGAAGCTCTTTCTATACACATTTCTCAGATCTGCTCAGTCACTACAGGAATGCCTTAGAACAACAGTGTATGTTTTTAGCAGCCACACCATGCAATAGTAAAACTCAGTGTTCTCGCTGATTGGGAGCTATTGCAGTCAGTCAAGTATGTGCTAAGCAGTACAAAGAGAGTCTTGTAATCAGTCCTTGAGCAACAAGATTTGAATTTTACCCAGAAAAAATCCTTTGCACTTGATGTAGAAGAGAATCTAAGACCTTAGCACTATTACCTGCAATACCATAATAAGGGCTGCTTTTCTATTTTAATACCCTTATCATAATTCAATATGCACATATTCCTTGTCTCTACTCATACCTAAAGATATTTGAGCCTAATATTTCCATGAAAATGAAGCAAAAAGTGGTCAATTTAAGAAGATAGTGGAATGAACATTCAAAATATTTGTAGAAGCAGTTTCCTAATGCTGAAATGGTTTCACTACACTAAGCACATTGTTCACTGCTGCTACTTCTAATCATCAAATTAAAGAACTAATTTTGAGTGACTAAGGGAGTTACGCATCATACAACAAAGACTGTTCATTGCTGTCATAGTACAAACACACTAATACAAGTGAAAGAAGTCATCAAAATGCTCTTTTTGATTGAAATAAAAGCTCACCGAGAAGAATAAGAAGAGATACTGGGATAATCTCTTAGACAGGCAGTAATGGCTTATGTGTACCAAGAAGGACATGATGGCAAGTATGACAATTCATACTCTTCCGTTTCTCAACTCTAACTCAGAGCAGAACTACCTGCAGACAGTTTTGGAAGAGAATAATTTTTAAAATATGGAAGGCCAAAATGAAGGACAGTAGTTCAGGCTGTGGCATCAAAGTTAAGGCAAATATACAACAAAGCAACCCAAGGCGATGCATGCACATCTTCCTTCGTCTTGGAATTATCTGGTCTTATTTGCAAGACATGTAAGAAGTCTACTCAGTGTGAGGAGAAAATGAGGACAGTTGCACCTGTGTTTTGGCACTGTAACTCCACTGAAGGCAGAAGACAATCACAGCATGGTAACAGTGCAGTGGAGCTTGACACCTTTGGCACACCAGTTCCTGGTTTCACCATCTTGAATACATTTTATTTCTTTCTAGATTACTTTTTCCTTCTTTGCAGAAAGGAAACTAACACCAATGAACAATATTTAACTCTTAACACTAAATACTTCTTACTTTATTAAATACAGAGTGAGATTAACAGCCCTGCACTGTAATTACCCAGTGACCAAAATTTCCTGAAGTTCAGTTGTTCTGAAAAACAGTTTGATTTGAGGTTTTTTTCTTAGTACACCAAATACTTACCTGCATAGGTCTTGTAAGCATTAATTAAACAGAAGAAAAGAGATTTCTGTGTCTTCACAATGCAAAGTCATTCTCCTGTTTACACAGCTGAACCATTTATAATTAATTGAGTTCACCCACTCAGAACCATGAGCCTTGAATAAAAGCTTCATGCTACCTATGCTGCTGAGGTATGGGGGTTTTTTTTCCCCTCTCTTCTTTTAACCTTACAAATGCTTTGCTTTACAACAACAGAGCTTATCTTCCATTTGCTGAGAAACCACTGATAGAGAAAGCATGCTCATGTCCTTTGGTTCTCACAGAGCCTTGTAAGCCATGACACTGGTTGGTGAAAATGAGTCACTGCAATGCTTTTGCAAACCCTGTGCTGCATCTAGGTATAGTGGATAAAAACCTGGCCTTATTTCCTTAAAACAGTGCCACCAGAGTTCCTCTTCTGTGTACCACTGCTTGAGATGGCCCACATGTGGATGCTCACCCATTAAGAAAACTTCTTTTCACAAGGGCTTTTTGATTAGGTGCCACTGCTGTGGTGCCTATTGTTAATTTCTCTGTGAATTTGTAAGACAAAGCGCAACTTATGAAGAAGGAAAAGATCAAAAGGCTACTAGGAAAGAGGTATTATACCTATTATTACTTCTCAACTTAGAGCTCCCTCTGCAATCTCCTATTTCAATATCACTTTTTTTCTTTTCTAAAATACCAACTTCTGTTCACCATTTATTTGCAATCTAATACTTACAGAAGAAAACTGCTGTAGCCACAAAATGAAACATGATGTTTTAAAGTCCAGCAATTCCAAAAGTATCTGTCTTAGTTTAGGGTAAATCTGGGAGGAAACCTCCTCAGGGGGTTCCCCCAGAAAAGCAGATCCAAGCCCCCCCTCCCCCTAGCTGATTCGGGAAACAGAGTTCCTTGGAGAAAAGTGGAAAAAACTCTTTATTCAACAAACAAAACACCCACAAGCACAAAGAATGAACAACACCACACAACAAAGCCCCCTGCCGTTCCAAAGAGATGGCAAACCCAGAAAAACTCTTTTCCGTGGTTGTGTCTCTGGTTTTTCTCTCAGTCTCTCTCTCTCTCCGAGGCTCGGGCCCGGCGTCCCGGCTGCCGTGCCGCTTGGGGGGAGCCCCCCCACTCCGGGTGATGGTCCTGATGTCCCCGGATCGAACAATAGCAGAACAGTCAAAAAAAAACCTTTGGTCTCAGCTAATAAAAAAAAATTGAACCAAAAAAAAAACAAAAGGGGGGGAAAACTAAAGCAGAGCTCTCCACTGTCCGTGCAGACGACCCTGAGTCCAGGAACAGGAATGCTGAAGGTGTTATCTCTATGTTTTGAAAACAACTGCCTCAGATGTTCCACCACTTGCTTCTCCTTCTACCCCCTTTGCTCTCAGATCCTGTCTTAAAGGTGCAAAACTTATTTCTGGGCTAAACAGACGAAATGGGGATAAAAGCATCATACAGTCAGCCTAGGACAGTATCTCACTCAATACTGGTAAAAAGAAGGGGCTACAAATGGATTACAGTAAGTTAAACGGCAAGATAAAATACCCTGACTGTAAAAAGGCCAGTGAATCTAATGCTGAGCACATTGGATGAGTGCATTTGTTTTCAAGTGCAATAAAAATACGGAACTGTAGGGGAAAAGTTACTTAAAAAATTACTATCTCCTAACATACATTGGAGTAACAAGGAGTGAAAATTTCAACAAATAAAGGGACAAAGAATCCTAAGCAGCACAGACAAGATACTGCAGACTAGGAAGTCTTCTTCTCTGCCAAAATATATCAAGACGTACATTGGGAAATTGCAAAAAATGGTCTCCAAATCATTGCCAGTTCCTATTGATCACAAGGCCATACACAGATGCCAGCCTGTCCATCCCCTGAAGATGTGTGCTCGGTGTCTGGTGCATTCCCTCTGACTCTGCACTTCACTGCTGATGAAGGTGCAGGGTCCCAGCAGTGCAAGCTGCAGATGTTAGCTCCATTGGCGGGGCTGACAACACCTGCAAGCCTTCAGAGCTGCCATCCCAAAAGCAGCACCTCCTGTCTCGCTCAAGCCCATCGAAGCTGAAATTGGTGCAGTCACACAGGTGACAGATGGGAAACGTTATTAATTTTTTTATAGTAAAGGCTAAGGTCTCCAACCACAGCATGCTTAACTTCCAAGGGATCTGCTGCACTGTGAAAAGGAAACCCCAGTGCAAATCATCAATAGGGTGAGCAAGATCCAACAGCTGTTATATGACAACACATGGTGTGATGACTACATAGTCCAGACTTCAGATAACCTAGACTATTTTTAAAACACATTTTTTCAGAAATGAGCTTTTAGAATACCTTGACAAAATCCAAAGCTGAGGCAAGGGACATCTGAAAAAAAGGAAGTAATAGTAAAGAAAAGATGATTCTGGACTAAGTTTCCTTTGGATCACCTGCATATTTGTAACTTGCACTATTGCTAATTTACACCTACATGTATTTTATACACATTTTCCCCCTAATTTGCTAGTTAAATACATAAAAATATTGCACTTAGCCCTAATCTTGACACTCAAAGTCATGCCTATTGACCCCTAAGTGAGAGATTCTATACACTCTATGTAGCAACACTGGAAAAGGAAAATGCTCTCTTTTTTCCTGAGGTAGGGCTGAAGATTTCAAGTGTCCTGCAGAAGCTGGGCCACCACCTTGCCATCTCTGGCAGAAACACACTGAGCATTCAGATGAGATGCTCCAACACCAGGAAACCTGGGCTTTGTTCAATCCTCTGCCACTGAGTTCCTGCAGTAGTCTCACTCTTTCCCAACGTAATTTCCTCCTCTATAACATGAAGGAAATTATACTTCTGGCAACCCAGACCAAGGAGAGAAGAATGTGAGTGTTTGCTAGTCCTTCCATAAGCCAGTTTTTATAACAACATGGCAGTTCTTCAGGGACAGGAGGACAGTATTCTCTGCTGCAAAGCAACGCTCATGGCCACATTCAGTAGAGGCCCTAGCAAGTGTATTAACACCTGGGAAAACAGCAGCTCAGTAACAGATAAATTCCCAACAGGGATATGGTGCAGGTGGTCGTCTGCCTCTCTAGAGGTGAGGCACTACATACACACTTCTCTACTGATCTGAGCAGATTGGATCGGATTAAGCGGGTCATCACAGGATTTACTTCTACTTATTAGTTAAACTGTAATCAGTCAGGTCACATTAAAATTGAAAATTACATTCCCAATTTCTTTTAAAATATTTGTTCGTTTGAATCTGCCTTATGCTTATTTTCCCTTAAGTCACCAACAGGTTTGTACTTTAAAAACTCCTGGGCTGTAACCCTGTCAGTCCTAGTATTACAAATCCCACTGAGAGAGCAAGGCATTTAGACTGTATTGGGCACCTTGCCCAGTAATGACAAAGGAAAAAGGAAGGAATGGAAAGTGAGACTGAAAGTTACTGGTCTAACTGGCTGACTGTAGGTGCTTATAGCCAACACACTGAGGGAAAAAACTACTATGGAAGCAGAGCAAATGGACAGGGACAACTAATGCAGTAACAGATGCACTGCTACAAAAGCTTGGTCTGCCCTTTCTACCTAATATATTGCAGTTGCAGTAACCAAAACAGCTCCTTTACATCTTCTAGTCGAGTTTCAACAACATCAGGGGAATTGTAACTGTAACTCTCTTGAAACCAATCTCATTTGTCGAGATGCTCAAAAATACAGCCAGGCCACATGATTCTGTAGTTTGTCTATTTTAAAACACAACTCGCAATGCCAAGCAGGTCATACAAAGTACTTGCAGGTAACATGTTTTAGTTCACTCACCAGCTCAAAACAGAATCTACAAGAAACATCTTGTAAATGCAAGCATTATTCTTACTAATTATCACCAGCAAACATGTCTTTTTTTCGGTAGTATTGAGAGCAGAAAAAGAAAGCGTATTAAACAGAGCCAAGAATGAAGTTTTGAGATCACAGGAGAGGAACAAGCTGTCCTCCTGGTTTGAGTTTTTCATTTTTAAGAGGAGAGATAACGATTCCAGGATGGGTTTGCAATAGATTGCCCTGTAGGTTTGTTTTTTTTCTCCTGATACCTCTGGGAATTTCTAGTCTGAAAACCAAACACTTAAACTCTTACTTGCTGTGAACCAACATCACCTCATATAAACTAATGGATCCATCCTAGTTCATGCACAAAAAATACTCAGCCTCTTGGTTTTCAATTAGAAATCTTTTACTAGCACACTTGTTTTCCAAATCTGAAATCTCAGGTAGGCTCTGAAGATGAACAAATTTACCTCCAAGCAAAAGACCAGCATAAAATACGAATTTTTACCATGTCAGTTTGGTCTGACAAAAGAAGCATATATATGTGCATGTACATTGTCCATCTGTATAGTGCTGTTGTGGACTTCCAGCTGCTGAGTGACCCCCTAAGATTACAAAAGAGGCAGATGTATTTTCAGTATTGTTGTTTCACAGTTTTGATGGTTCATTTTTCAATCTCTCTGCTGGCTTGGAGAATATACCTACCATAAATTGACAGTCATGATCTAAGAGAAGGCTGGCAGATGCTACTTTGAGTCAGCTGCCAGCAGGCAGGAGATTTTATGTCAGCCTTGACAAGACGTGGTTTCTAAAATTAAAGTGTTTTGAAGGACTAAGTAACTTTTAGTTCACTGCTCGACAAAAACTGCTTACAAATTTTTATCCTTTTAAATATTTCCCAGGATCGAGACTGCATGCCTCTTCCTCACTAGCTGTCAAAAGTCTGATTCATCTTGTTAAAGCCACCAGTAAAACTCCCACTCAGTGGGGTCTCAGTGGACAGAGACCACACATACCTCTTCTCACTTTCCTTCCAAAAGAAACAGACATTTCAGCTGTAATCTGCTCCTTGCACATCCACATGTCACTTAGTCCTGCTGCCCTTCTCCAAAATATTTCTAAAGCTCCTGCAATCTTTCAGTTTGAAAATATCCAGGTAAGATCTGCTAAACTACCAACTGGATTTATATTCCACAGTACATTACATGCATAGGACAGCTAAACAAATAATTTATGCATATCACAGAAGTATTATTTAGCATTTCACTGCATCTTAAATGCAACAAATTTATGAACTTTAGAAAAAGAAATAGATCTGCTAAAGCAAAACCAGATTCTATTTTCCAAACTGAACAAAATGTAGACATGCTAGTTCAGAGCCAGAAACTTTTATCTTTGTACATATTATATAAAAGACTTTCACTGAGTCATTTTCTAAGAGAAGACAGCACAATATGAGATTTTAAATTTGTTGTAGAAGCTTAGCACACTTCATAGAGAAGAAATAATTACAGAGGTGCCTGCTAGCAGTGCTACTGTTAAGTCTGTGTGAGGGGGTTCATTATTAACCCAGTTTTCATGGTTTCACACCTCAGTTAGAAGACACCCATGTGCTGGCCTTAAACTACCATAAAAAAATTTCATCCCAGTAGCAACTTATTTAGTTACTTATTCTTCTTGTAAAAATGCAAAGAGGAAAATGGAACTGTATTAAATTTTCATGGTTTTCTATAAATATATACCAAGGAATGAGTTAATAATTTAAACACAGCAAATTCTGACACTTCTGGCTGAAATCCTTATCCTGTTTAAGTTAACAGCTAGTTCTCTTGACTGCAGCAGGACAGGATTTCAGTCTCTGAATTCTAGAGAAGTTTAGATCCTGCTGTCCACTGAGCTGCTCAGGAAGACCAAGTTCCTTCTGTTTAATTTGTCTTTCTTAAACCTGTTCTAGCTGCAATATAATGTGAATTAGCACAAATTCCACTGAAAGACATGGGTGTACATTATTACATTTGTGCATTGACACATTTCTCACTGTTCTGAGCATTGCTAAGTGTTTCTGATACAACAAGAGATGGGATCTTTTGAAAGAGATGTTCTAGGTAACATCTGGAAGCGCCTTCTGGATGGCTTCTCACACCTGTTGAAAGCCACACGTCGCACAAATCAACTCTGGTTTAATCCCTGTGCCTGCCCCAGACACAGCCACCATCTGACGGTGTTATATGACACGCACAGCACAGCCCACTAGGGACAAAAGAGATTTGCTCTGCTACTGAGTGAGTGCAAGGGGAACTTAACAAACACTACTGACACTCTTGTCAAGATTTTTGAAGAAGGACCATCTTCTGCAACACAGCTAAAAACTAGCATGAGTTTCCAGGGTAAGGCTTTAAACTAGGATTTTAGTTTGAATTGACTCTGCCTATGAACCCTCTACCTTTCTGAGGTAGAAATTGTGGGAAATTTGGTTGATCTGCTCCATTGCGTCCTACTCTTCGGCAGAGGAAATCAACATATTTGCAGCTGAGATTCCTCCTGGCTAAGTTTCATTTTCTTTCCCTCAAACATTAAAGAAAAATTTGAATGGAAATGCAGCATGAACCCACATAAAATTTCCCACATTACCACAATGTGATAAACAAAAAACCTAAGTCAGAGGCTTTCTCACAACTGCGCCCCACACATTTTAGGTTTCTATGTAATGTCAGCTGATTCAGCCTCAAATGTTTGCTTGCATGAGCTAGCTACACCAGGGCCTTTAGGAACAGCACACAGACATCATCTGAACTACCAGGGTTGAAGCAAGTAATCCAGTAATTACAACTGATTACAAATCAGCTACCCCCAAAAATGGTGAGGTGGTGAGAGACGACTTCTGACTGAGTGCCAACACAGACAACTAATTGAGGTAGCACCATCTTAAGCGCCACAGCTGACTCTGCTGTGGCTGTCCCTGAACTGAGCTCCCACAATCTAACTTATCACTATATACCTTTACTTTTACATTTTCACCTTAATACAAAACAGGGGCATGGTGAGTTCTCCAAAATGTAAGGAGGAGACAGGGAAAAGAAGAAAATCAGGGATGAAGTCAAAGTATACTGGTATCAAAATAGATTACTCATTTTTGTGACATGCCACGCATAGACTTCATGCAGCTCACAGAGGGAAAAGAAAATGGTGTCTCTATTAGTGATGAAGATTTAGGATTCTTCACAGGAAACTAATAAAGCTTACCATAATATCCTGTAAAGAGGAAAACATTTGAAAGCCTGAATCCAGATGCATGCTAATTACAAACATCACTTATACGTAAATCAAGAAATCCTAGCAAGTGGAGGGAAGGAAAGTGTTTTGTCTCTCCCTACGACCATAAGATACCACAGTGACAAACCAAAGAGAGAAAATATTTTTTCTTAGTGTTCTCTAAGTGAGTATGGCTTGCTCGTTCCACCTCAGGCGAACACCTTTATCAACAGAACAAGAAAAAGACACTTCTGGGAGGTCTCTAGGTTTAACACAGACTGTGGAGGTTCAAAGGTAAAAATAAATGTTGGCTAATACACCTCAGGAAGCAAGGAGAATTCCTTCTTGTAAAACACAATCTCACTAATTCACTTGTATTCTGTTTCAAATATATGATTTTGTCCCTAGATCTTGTCTAGCAATCAGGCAGGCAGACTAATCTAATTCACTGTAGGCATATCACTTTTGGCAAATCTGCTGTCCAAGTTTCACGACACTTGGCAATCTGGGGAGATTAATCACATGCCAGTTTTTGTAACTTCCCAGGTATCTCTGGAGCAACCCAGGGCCACCAGATTATAAAGCCATATTTTACCCTCAGGAAGTACTGCTCAGCAGCTTGCACAAACAGCAGGTTAGTAGGAAGACAAACCAAGACTGAAATCTCTACAAGCCCATGATAGACCATGATGTGTTCCAAATGTAGGTTTACTTTAATGGAGTAGAAAAGAGAAGTAGAACTGCATTCACACACCTGGAACACCTGTGTTAGACAATGGAAGTGTTAAGAAACTTTTCTGTTTGTAGATTGATTTTTTTAAGCCAGAGACAGGAGAGAGAAGTGTCCAAGAGATGTGGGCTTCACCAAAAGCTACTTCCCCTCCCAGAATCTGCCTGCTGAGTGGGACCCTCAGAAGCCTCGATCTCTTGCCCAGGAGCTGCCTGGGAAAGCTCTCTGGTGCTCATCTACATCAAAAAGATTGCACATTTATTCTGAGTCCTTTTTCACCCTTGTGTTTGCACTCTCTACTTTGCTGGTTTTGTACTTCTGCAATCCAGAAGTCTGTGTCTGAGGGAACACTGTTTGCAAATTCCAACAACCACATCCACAGCTCAAATTCTGATACACATGCATGGCTCATCTTATTTCTAGCCCCAGCTACACCTCATGTTTGAAATATTGCATCAATGTACTTCCCAATCAAAATCATATTGTTTCTTATGGTGTAAATTACTTTCTTTTAAAAAATGTGCCATTTTTAGGGGTTTTTTTTAATATTTCCTCTTTGGATCTTCGAGTGAAAGGAAATTATTGTTCAACTCATAAAGTATCCCAGATATGAAAAAGAAATGGGTCAGGAAAAAACCCAAACTGAGAAGAATAGAGAAAGATCATCTTTGAAAATTCAATATGACTTTCTACTTCTAGATTTGGGGCCCAAGACACATTTACATTTAGGGTCAGACAGGATCTAGAGCAACCTGCTCTCACCAGACAACCCAAGATCATTGAACAATGGTATGAATATCTTTCTTACAGTGTGAAGGCGCCACGAAGAGGAAGCGAGATTATCAGTACATGCAGCCTAATCATGGAAAGCTGCCTTAAAATGGCCCCAGAGTGAGAAGCAATCACATCTGTAGCTCTTACTCTCAGGAGTGAGTCTAGAGCTACAAGTGAGCTGTGACAGCTCACCCCAGGTGAGTAAACAAGACACTTCCCCACATCTCTGCTTCCTACCACTTCAGAAGTGACCAAGTACCTGCCAGGCACACAAGCTCTGCTGCCAGGGAAAAGGAAGGGTGTGGAATAAACACTGCTGTCTACTCTTAGAAGTCACACTGTAGCAGTTACTGTTTTTGGTAAAGGAGACTTGGAAAAAAAAATCCACAGGCAGGACAACATTTAATGCGAGAATACATAATGAAATTAACATAGATAATTTAATGAAAGGGGAAAGACAGAAAGAAACATCCTTATGTAAATTTAATTAAGTAAACAATTACAGCAAAACTATCTATTTTGAGGTTGGTAGTGGTTTTTTGTTTTGCTTTGTTTGTAATTGTAAAAAGCTATTAGCACTGAGATATGGGAGGAAATTATATCTGCTACTGATTGGGTAAAGTGAACATCTAAAGTACTGAAAGGGTTGGAGAAGAGTTTGAAAATATAAAACACTGTTTGTCTGAGGCCCTCAAGATCCAGTTACCAGTATCAAAGACCTTGCAGAAAGATGTTTCTGCTGGGCAGAGGTGTTTGAACCCTTCAAGGAGACTGTAATTCATCCCTGCTAAATTCATCCCTTCCATTCTCTGAGAAAATCTGTTCTGGGTATAGATGGTGTTCTTGACATCTGGAAGTTCCTATAGCAAGAAACCTTGGACCAGGCGTAAGGTAAAAACAGGGCTAGATTTACTGGCTAGTTAACGAGAAAAAACAATTATCAAAAGGTTTCCTGCATCACAGGTGCACTATCTCAGAAGCAGGATGACTCACTATAGCACTACACCACAGATATAATTCTGCCTTCCTCATAGAAGGTAAAGTAAGTTTTGTCTGTCTAATAAAACTATCCGAACACTGTTGTATGAGTTGAATAAATATTACCATAACTACCAGAAGTCACGAGAAACAGGGTGGCTGCCTGAAATCAGGCAATAAGATAGCAGGGTTACAAACAAGTTTCTGAATTGGGTGAAGGGATTTATCTCCCTTTAGACTGAGATTTTTCTGTGTTCTACTGGACATCTAAGAAGAACCCTTGAGATGCTTCAC
This sequence comes from Picathartes gymnocephalus, assembly GCA_013390045.1. Taxonomy (NCBI): domain Eukaryota; kingdom Metazoa; phylum Chordata; class Aves; order Passeriformes; family Picathartidae; genus Picathartes; species Picathartes gymnocephalus. Next base: position 34,621 of record WEKY01039642.1, read on the forward strand.
TACTGCAGAGAGATATATAAGAGCTTTTCTAAAAGAAAGCATGAAGATGTGATGCAAACTCACTGCTTCTATTAACTGAGAAAAATTTTATCTTTAATACATATGTTTCCAGTTCTGTTTTGATCCATTACTTTCACAGTATGCTTTAACAGGATTACCAAAAAAACCCACAACTGAAAAATTCTCCAAAATTAGAAATGCTAAATTATTAACACTGATCTACTGAATGCAGTACTTTTATATTATAATTTATTTGTTAAGAAAACTGAAACAAAGCTCAGTACCTTACCATTCTTTTGGAATAAATACGACCTTTTGATGCCTGTGCTGATACCCTTCCAATTACAGCTGCTTGACAATTCCATTGCATTTGTCTTCTGTTTTTCCACAAAAATAAAACCAAGTGGGTCAATCAAGCTTTCAGCAGGCAATCTGTACATGATGGTCAACAAAGGGTTCTGGGGCTGGTGGCACTTGGGCTGCATGAAAGCAATTCTAACAGTATTCAGTGCCACCTCAGTTGGCTTGCAGCAATTTCAGAAACATACCCAATGAAATATCCAAGGGGAGAACATAGGGTGCAATGGAGCAAAGAGAGGAGATCTGTCTTCCAGTGCAATTCCACCAAATCCCTAGACAGCATTATCTGAAAAAAAACTTTTCAGAAGCATTTAACAGTGGCAAAGACTAACTGATTTGTGAGTCGGAGTGACACTGTAATCTTTTACTGTCAATAGTAGAAAGATTATCAGTGACAAAATAACACTATCTAAGTTATAGTGATCCATTATAATAAATGGTGTGACTTCAGCACTCGTTGTGCAGAATTCTGCACATCCAAAGTTCAAAGCAGCAAAACAATAGGTACTGGTTCATGCATTTATCAAATACTAGGTTAGATGAGAAAAATACATCTACTAGCTGCACTACTGGGGTTCAGGAATCTCTCTTCGTTTCCTCAAGCGCATGATATGCTCAATGGTATACTGAGTGATACCAAAGGTGAAGCACAAAACACATCACATCTGCAGGAGTTCTGAATTTAAAGCAAATACAGTGTGGCTGAGGATACTGCTGGAAGACCAAAATTAACACATGTGAACCCATACTTTCAAAATTTAGCACCTACAGTTACACTTCCCCAGACCAGAATTAAAACTTCAGTTAAATGTTACTGCATCTTCTTGACCACTTCTTTGGGAATTAGATGATGTCCAGCCTCTGAAGCATTAATACAGTGTCTGTACTTGTTTAAGTGGCTGAGAAGAATCCATGTAAACTGTGGTCTCTGTGACAGGGAACTAGGGCTTAGTGAAGAAAGGCTTGCTCTGACATCGATGCCTAAAATCAGTTATTATTTCTCACTCAAAGCTTTCTGAAACTCCTATTACCAATCTATCAAAACTCTCACTTCAGTCTTAGCTTTGTGCAAGCAAAGTCCTGGTAATTTCTTTAGGCACTGCCATAAAAAGCATGGGGCAGGTAGTGTGGGGACCAGCGAGGTGCCCCAGCATGGTGTCACCAAGCATAGATGCTGCAATACAGACGTCTCCTTCCCTGTGTGCGAATGAAAACACAAACAGCCGTGACCTCCACACTATAAACAAAATATGTCCAAGTGTCAAAACAAGTTGTGGAAAGGGAGAGAAAGACCAAGAAAAACCTGATCTAAAGACAAGTTTTTTGGTTAAGCCACCACAGTGAAAGCATGCCAGAAGCTGAAAAATGGTTGTCTAATGTCTTGTGTGGATTGACTCATGTTTCCCTTTATGATAGGCTGCTGCCTACAATCCAGGCACAGAAAGACTTAGTAAGAGGAAAACTAAGAAGAAATGCAAGAAAGGCAAAGACTTAAGGGCTGACCAAAGGATTCCAAGCACAGGGTTCTTAAGGAATCTCAACATTTGGTTTCAGACTGTGCTCATCTTCCCAAAGCTGAGTTTGGCTTAAGTATGAGTATTAAACTACTATCAGGATAACAGGCTGAGGAAAAGTACAAGGAATTTTAAAAATGTGTGTAGGGTGGAAGACAACCAAAAAGCATCAATAAGACTAATATATGTGCAAGGAGATGAAGAGAAAGAACCCTAAAACAAAGGTATGTCTTCCTTGGAGGACAGGTAAGCAATAGATACACCTTTTAGGGCACGTGTCTCTTACTGCTTCATATCTGGTTTTTTCCCTGACACCTTTAACCGTTCTGCTTCTAAATAATTGTCACACTGTTGAAGATGCTTCTATATTGCTCCAGTTTTTACTGTCTGTGGATTCATGAAGGTTAAAGTCATGAAGTATGCCTGTAGGTCATGATAAAAGTTTTATCAGGATGGACTTTAACAGCTTTATCTGTTTTTTTTCTTCTCATGCACTCTTTCATGAAGTGAAGAGTATATGATTTGAGAGACATTGTGGTAATGAAAATGGAGACAGGAAATTATTTCAGTGGGCTGGACTTGTCAACAATCTGTCCATAAAAAGGAAAAATTTGTAAATATTCTAGCTTCATTAAAGCTTTTATTGATATGAATGTGCCTCATTTATTTGGAAATGTTCAAGGCTGGAAAATCCTTCAATTATTTGTAGTTTGAAGGCATATCTTTAGGAAGCTGATATAAAGGCTATTTTCTAGAGAGAGCCCCAGAGGAAAGGGCTGATTGCCAGTTTGGGGACATTTCTGTACATACTCCATAAACACACACATATACAGCATATATTGACCATAACATAGAATATGCATCTTCTACCTGAAGATATACCAAGATCTCTCAGATATCTGACGTCAGTTGCATCTTTTTTTTTATCATTATTTCCCTTGGCCAATAGGAATAAATGACTGTTATTTCTGTTTTCTGGAAGGGCCTGTCATCCATCTTTGTTATTTAAAATTCAGCCACAACAACACCAACAAATTTAACCAAACAACTGCTCCATAGGTTTTCAAATAAAAATGTAACACAGATAACTGGTTACCCTTGGAAGTGGTCCTTAGTTGTCAGGTAGTAAACAATCTTTAGAGAGGCCTGTAGATTAGGAGGGGTCCCAGCTGTCTATCTTAAGTGCAATTCTGCGTAGTGTCAAAACTTTACTCATCATTGTAAGGATATGCTAGTTTGATACAATGTTTATGGGATGCTGCTGCACCACACCTCAGTGAAAAGGTCTCTTGGATACCCTCTCTCTGTATTGCTATATAAGCCAAAAAGTGTGCCAGAAATTACAGTGCAGCAGAGCATATTTCCTTTCCTGGAAAACCCATTGGAGGCTGGTTCTTTCACTGCAGTGCTCTCCAAGCCTTAACACAAAGTACACATCCCTAGTGGCATAGAGCCTGTCTTCATTCCTCTTCCTCCCCTCAAACTCTGACCAGTTCATGGCTACAGTGGGTGATTACTGTTTATCACTGACTGTCAGAAAAACCCAAATTGCCAGACTTCTGCAGAAATGCAAAACGGGCTGTAGTACAACATTGCCTCTGTAGCTGTTAGGGCTTTTTGTTTGCTTAGTAATAGGAGATGAGCTCTGTTTTGCTGGCTTTTGGAAGCAATTCCCTCTCTGGCTCTTACCAATTAGGTATCTATCTGGCAACATTATGTTACAAATTTGTGACATGCAAAGTGGAAAGGCATACCCTTCTCTGGGAAAGGTACTAGCTCTTTTCGAGGTGAAAAAGTAGATGGCTAAAACAAATGCAAACTTTAAACGGCTGTGGCATCAATGCTGCACACCTGAATGTTATGAAATTATCTGTGTTTTGAAAACTGACAGAGCTCTGTAGATGGACTTAAATCAGGCTATCAGCAGATTCAAAACCAGCACATATATTTGCCCAAATACTCCCAAAGCATAGAAGCATGTTCCAAAACCAGTAAAAAATTTTGCTTTGTCATTGAACTGACAAAAAGTATTTTCTTAACAGGCGAGATTTTAAATATACCTGAAAAAAGAACCCTTAAAAATTCTAAATGAGCAATCCACTGAGAACAGCATGAAACTGTAGCTTCAACAATAGAGCAGTATCTGAAATTGCAGAATTTCAGTTTTATAAAAGAAGTGCAATTAAGGCAGAAAATGGTTGAAATTTCTTTCCACATCTTCCTTTGTGCTCTCTGCTCCTGATGCACTTTTACAACTCTCACATAATATATCACTAGTTTCTTCTGCCCATGTCCACAATTTCTGTCTGGTGCGATCCTGTAGGTTGGTGGGCTTGGCCAGTAATTATCCATACAATTGTGTTTGATAGATTTCATTGTGATAATCTGCTGCCACCAAGAAAATAACTTTTAGAGGCTTTTGCGTTCACTCATTCCTATTCCAGGTCCCTGGCCATTGCATGTAAGTTACTATTTACAATAATAAGATGTCAGCAATCTGTTAAGTACCTAAAGAGTGTGTTTATGTATAATGACTACAGGTTACAGAGTATATATTTCATTTGCTTGTTAATTTTCCAAAAGTGCAGGAAAGAAAGGATAAATAACTGTGCAATGTTATGGATTTGAACAAAATGCTCCTAAACATATTATATATGCTTCCACAGTCAAAATATAGAAATTAGTAATAACCCTCTATTTACTTGACCTCATTTCTAATGCTTCTCTTTTTTATATTAATGGGAATTTCACTGTTGCAAATCAGCTAGTCTTTAATATCTCTGATTTTTCAAGCTGCCCACAAAGCTCCTTAATAAAAAAAGGCTCAAAGATGTGTTTTTAAGCTTTTTATGTCAGATGGCTAGCTGGTCACAGCATAAGTGTAATTTCCTTAAATGTGGCACAAAAACAAGCTGTGGGGAGTCCTATAGTCTAACTGTTGACAACAGAAAAGCTTTGGCTTCTGAGGTTGGCCAGCATGATTCCCATGGTCCCTCTACAATGAGCCTCATACAATAGCACCACCAAAAATATTTAACCGTTAATATTTCAAGGCCAAGATACAAACCAACCTGTATGTGGTGCCTGAAATTCTTGAGAAATTTAAATTCTCTGTGTAAGGCTGATTCTTTATTTGGCCATACACTGATCTCCCCTTTATCATTGCTCCAGGACAAACACTGCAATTTATACCATAAGATTTTCTGAAGCAATGTGTAGTTGATAGTCAATATTGACTCATGTGGTAAGAAGATGCCAAAATAGGAATAGTTACAGGAAAAGCAAAAGCAGACATTAAGAGCTGCCATCGTCAGTGAGCCACTCTTTTATTGAGAATTAATGCTATAAATCAGGAAGACTCCAATCAATAGCAAGTTAAGAGGATTGTAACAGTGTATGGGAAAGCAATATGGACACCTTAAAAATAAATTACTACACCTTAGCTACATTCCCTAGCTGAGTTTTATTTTGATGACCAGGATCTCTCTGATTTCTGCAAATGTTATGATATGCAACATAAAAGGGAGATATGATCTCTGTCCAAAAAAAAAAGCCTGAAGGAAGATGGTTTACATCATCCCCTTTGGATAGAAAATACACAAGTGTTTTCAGACACTGCAGTTTTTAACATAACATTTAATCAACTACAAAGCTGTGTGCTTTCATATGTAGGTGTCAGCAATGGGCAGGAATCCTCAAATATGCCTTTAGATATATAAAACCGACATACATCGACATTCTTCACTGCTTTAACTTCCCACTTGAGTAGTCAAGTGGCTCTCAGAGTATCTGCACGTGCTGTTATTTACTACTGCCTACTTCATTTTCTCCTATTTTAATTCTGGACAGGGCAATGATTTGTCCTCGATGAGTGCATTGGCACATAATCTCAGGGCTGACTTTCACAACCTAATGGTAGCACCATAACAAATTACCAAGAGGCAGCAACTCATCAAGCATGGGCTGCCCAGTTATGGTGTAGTACAACTTCTTTTCGAGTATCAATGAAGGATGGTTTTGCTAATTTGCATTTTCTTCCAGTAGGGCAAGTGAAGAATGTACATGCAATCAATTAACAACAGCTACTGTTTCTCAGCGAGTGGGGCCAACCTATTATGATGACATAATTCATTGTGCAGTTGAGCCTCTAATGAAAAGTGGCCCACCTAAGGAGGCTTTCTCCTAAGCATTTCTCATGTTGCCTCTTTGTTTTGTATTGTGGATTAGGCAAGGAAGCTACCAGCAGTCTCATCACACTTCTGCCCTTTCTCAATAATCCCAGGTACTAAACTCTCTTAAAAAACACAGTCTGGGATTTTATATCTCCTTCCCACAATTCTTTAACATCTGAAAGAAAGTATAATCAGTCTTATGAATTTGTAACCATGGCTCAAAGACTCTGCAAATTAGAGCCTACTTTAAAGGTTAGATCCTGTAATGAATTTCTGCCCCAAAACCAGGATAACTGAAAAAACCCAATGTTCTTATACGTTAAACAGTTTCCCATCCATGTATTTTTCAAAACACAGGATATAAACATCCTGTATGTCCTGCAGACATTTCAGCAGCTCCCTAAATTCTTTAGAACAACATTCTCAGTTTAACACTAGGAATTACAGACCATCAGCAATACTTTATACTGCAAAGTGAGAACCTGCTTCTAGGACTGAGCATCTGTAAAGTGTTTGCATGTAGCACCCTTGCTGATACCAGATATTTAAGTTCAAATGAATAGATTGGACAAGTATAACTCATGTCCTTTACAAATCCTTTAAAATATAGGTTATATCAAGGATTCTTTTGACTGGTCTCAAATTTAGACAGTCTTAGACAGATATACCTGTCAAACAATTTATAAATGCTTTTACCAAACTTCTGGATTTTGTCCAGAAGGCTAAGGCAGATCATCGGAAATATGCAGTTCAATTGTAAAACCGAAATTGCTTCATGCTACTCTTCTTCATGCTTAACTCCTCCTTACAGATATATGTGGCTCTTTCACCACAGATATTTTGCTATAGATTTCAGTCCAGTATTTTGAGTACCCTATTTCTATCCGAAGATGATCATGGACTGCATTCACACTAACATATGGTAAATCTTTGAAAAGAGGAAGGATTTGAATGGTCAGGGAGATGAGACAATCAGGGCTGGAAATACTATCTTGCTGTATAAGGAGCCTAGTACTTTGCTGCCAACTACATATAGTTATACTTTTATTAGCATAGATGATAATCAGAACTCGACCATTTCTACTTCTGAATTCACCTGAATTTGTTAGAAGCCAGATGCACCATGAAGTTTTCCAATTAAAAGCCAAAGTGATTCTTCCTGGAATGATATTATACCCCGACTTCCTGTTTTCCTTAAAACCATATTACAGTTAATGCAGCTCATTACTAATGATAAAGTCCAAATAACAGCAAATTGAGTAAAATACATATTCATAACTGTATTAAAAATAATTACGCCAATGCCCACAAAACTTGTTTGCAGAAACTGTGGGCTACTATTCCACCAAATGTTTCAGTTTCTATCAACACATTCAAAGACTTTGCTAACATTTTTGGCCTTTCCTAAGGGACATATTGGGCATAAGAACATCATATAAACAACAGTAACAGCTGAATTATTTATCTGGAGTGATTGAATTAAATCATAGCAGAATTTGAAAAATACTTACGCTCCACAAAGTAAGAGCTGGCATCAATCTTCCAGATAATTTGACCACGGTGAGAGCCATTGACGCCACGGTTCTTGTAGTCCAAAAAGTTTTCTGACAAGACCTCATCTATAAACAAAGAAGATTAGTCTCAGTAAGTGCCTGTTATGACAACATGCACAGCAGAGAGTCAGGCTAAAAATACACCTTTGGCTTGACAGAACATACTAGAGCAACTAGACAGCTTGGTATGACATGTTGAGAAATCAGATTTACCATTCATGTATATTATTTAAAAGTTCAGCCAAAGAGGCTGAAGCAGCAACCCAGGATGGGCTGTGCCATGGGCTCATTGCTCCAACTTCAGTGGGATGAAATGGATTTCGCATCTGTGCTCTGACAGCGCAAAAGCCACAATCTCTACCTGCAGGGACCAGCCAGCAACCTCCTGGGCTTTTCCTTTTAGTGTAACAATAGTTTTAATTTTAACAGAGATTTGTACAAATGTGCCTTAAGGAACACAGCCTTGCTATGGAAATAGTCCTGGGTGGGTGCTGAGACTCAGTTCTGTAGATAACTATGTTAATTATTAGTTGCACAAAAAAGTGAGAAAAAATGTGAACCATTCAATCTGACATTAAAATACATCAATCATAAACACTGTGAAGAATTGGCTTTGTTATTACATACATCAAGAAGAAAACAAAGATAATGCCACACAACACGGGACACTGTGCCTCAGGACACATTGATGGTGTGACCAAGTGCAGAACAGATGAGGCAGCCCAACAGAAAAAGCTGAGAAACCCAACGACTATCACAATAGTTTAATAAAGGAGACTAAATTGAAGGAAACTACACTTCCACTGAAAGAAGACAGCAGCAAACAGATGTCAATATTGTCCCACTGGCTTTACATAGTCATGCTCTCAAAGGAGGAAGGTGAGTGAGTACCAACGCTGAACTCTTTGCTGTTACTGTCTTGAGGGATTTACAACAGAAATCCTTCTAATGAGGTCATTAACCACTGCAATGGATAATTATAAATAGCAATGCTATCTACAATAAATTTTCTGTTTGCTGACTTGCTAATTGTCAGGAATTATTTCACCAGCTGTGTTTCAGGCTCTGTTTTGAAGTACATCTCTGCTGTAATCCTTCAATAGCAAAATCCTCTGGTATGATTTCTGTTATAGCTTTTTACTTTATAGTTGGTTGTATCTTCTTTTAAATTTCAATTATATATATCTAAAAAAACCAGGTAAGTATGTAACTGTTACTCTCAGAGCTTCAGTTTACTTAGGAATACCTTTAGTAAAGGACCATCCTGGATACAGATTATCAAGGATCATGCACATCATTCTGTGGAAGAGGAAACATTTTTTATATACTTGCGAGAAGAATTAAACCTGTCCCTTTTGCTTTAGCAGGAAAAACACTTTATACTTAAAGGTGAGCATATACTGAAATGTTGCACTGAGCTGGAGCCTGGGAACCCTGCCTTGCTCTCATCCTAATGGGGCAGAGAGAGTATCCCTCAACTCTGGCATGCTGCTCACTGGCTTCATCACTTGTAATGTTTATTTGTCATATTTAGTCTCTGTAAGCTGCTTGAGATGCTCCGAAACCTGCCATATTACTATGATGCAAGGGTAATTACTGTCCCTCAAGATACACTGTTTATAAAATACCACGCTTGCTTAAGGAGGCTTAGCTGAGCTGGACTGGATAGCCTTTTAGGCCAGAGTTTAGTGGCACAGGAGATCTTGGAATCAGCTTTAAAATACTGTGTTCATAGGCAGTATCTGTGGGGACCAGCTGGCACTTCCACTGTTGCTGCTTCCCGCAGCTGGCACAAAAGCAGAATGAACTCTGCCACACATAACCCCTCTAATTTGGCAGAGATGTTGACATATGCCAATTCCCAAACCAAATCACATCCCTATTGCAACCTCAGTCAATGGGGATGATTCCAGAAAATCATTTCCTCCTTCTTGTTGAAAAAGTGTAGGAAGCCTGGAAAACCAGGCTGAGAAAAAGGACCACTATCCATCTGCCTGACCAAGGTAGCAGACCACAGGAAGGGAAGAATAAGCAAGCCAGTCTATGGTTACAGCTGTGTCATGGTTTAAAAAAAAGCCAAATTTTTTTTTCTCCTGAAAAGGCTCTTACGATTTCCTCCAGGTACAACTTCCGATAGATCTGGGAAGCCCAGAGATTGGCTGGCTCTGTAACAGGCACTCTGTGTGACCACTTACATATTAGAATCGCTTTGGCAAACCTACATTTTAAGAGCAAGGAAGCCAAAATCTCAAAATCTTTCTCTTTCGTTTCCGGTCAGAGTAAAGGTAACAGGTGCGGGGGATTCGTCAGTCCCCTGCGGGGCGGACGGGCC
>WEKY01039642.1:45206-61504 GCA_013390045.1 Picathartes gymnocephalus
TATCGGGGAAAGGACTGTCACAGTTGGACAGACTCCGGGCGGGAGTTCACTGTGATATTAAACCCCACAAAAGAACTGTGTTTCTTGTGGGAAGATCCACCTGGTGAAACAGGAGAGACTCCTTTTTCCAACTGAACTGATAAAAGTTTGTTTCAAAGATGGTAAACTGACCAAAGACCTTTAAGTTTTGGTTTCTTAGGTTGTTGATGGAAAAAGAAGTGTTGGTACGGAAAGACAAATTAGGTGGGGGGGGGGGAGAAACATCTGGGGGTTGATTTTTGTTTCTTTTTCCTTTGTCTTTAGTTCTGTTAATAAACTATCTTTTATCTTTCAAGGTTTAGACTTGCTTTACATTTCTCTTAATCCTTATCTCATCACAAAAGGCCAACATATGTAAACCCACTACATAAATTGGTGTTTCTGCCTGGTTTCGAACTCAACCCGCTACAAGCTGACAGGTGAGACCACAGGAAATATGGAACAAGCTGCTCCCACTGAGTAACACCTGCACACTGCCTCCTGCCATGGAGGCAAGAGACAGGGGCATGTGGGAAACATCCAGGAAAAAGCAGGTCCCCAGGGAAGGGATACATACATGGAGCTAGTCACATGCCCACAGTTTATGGACAGTGGCCACTGATGGAATACAGACTCAGGCAGCAGAAAGGATAATTTAATATGAGCTTATGGAGCTCTGCAATATGCAGAGCACCCTCACAGGAGCAGCGAAGCCTTTAAGTATAAAACCAATTTGTATACAAAACGTATTTACGGATGTCATGATTTAGAAATCCAGTATGTAAGTTGTTCTGACAGTCAGTTTTAACCATGTCTGTGTCTTTTGAAAGAGGTAAGTCCCTAATTCCAATGAAATAAAAATTATTTTTAGTCTAGTAGAAATTTATGCTCATTGGGATTTTTAAACCAGAAAAATTTTATCTCCAGGAGAATACATTCAGGTCCAAAAGGGAAATCTTGCTCTTTCAGTTTTCGAAGGTATGTATTTTTGGAAGGTGAAAGATAAGAAAGAAATATCCTCTGGCAAGTTAAAAATAGCAGTAATTGAAACTCATCAGGAGGCTGGAATGTATGAATATGCCTGGTAGACCTGTTTTAATTGGCAAGTAGCACTAGGCACGCTATTCCCTGAACATGCACACTATGTATGTAGCACATTGACAAAGAAAACTGTGCATGCATACAATGCTGTTTAGTGCACTATGTGCATATGTATATACATATATTTATCAACATTCATGCCATTGGTAAGTGAATAGATGGGATGGTATGCTAAGGAAAAATAGGATGTGCAAAGGAAAACAAATTTTATTTCCTGTTTCTATTGAGAATTCCTATAACAAAGGAACTGACCTTTAAAACATGTTGCATCTTAATTCCCAAAGGTAAATGGTGAAATACTTCATTTCACCTCTGCACAAAATGAAGAGCAGAGTTAATGCTGTTCCCTTTCATATATTTCACGCAGCAGCTAATGCCTTTTGACATTTTTCCAATGAAGCATTGTAATGCTTCTCCCTCCCTCTATTTTTGAAATGAGATTAACCTTTAAACTAGCTATCTGCTTCCTCTGCATAGCTTGGGTTTGGCCCTGCTTGGCCAAAAAGCAAACACTTCGCAACTGTTCTCAGGTCTGTGGCTTCATTTCCCTGGGCTAACTAATTAAGGAAAGTGTAAAATGGGGAAGTATTTGGTATGTGCTGCACTTTGAACATCATTCGTTGCTCCTGGAGCTGGAGCTGCGGATGGTGGCTGAGATGGGGAGCCAGCAGACATTGCTCTCTGCCCCCCCTGCCCTTGGGCATGCAGAAGCACAGGCTGCCTCTTGCTTGAGAGAGGAGGTGGCTGCAGACCTAAAAGGCTTTGCTGGGAGAGGAGCAGCAGCTCCCACAGACCTCCCATGGGCCCTAGAGGAAATAGGGAATGTGATGCACAACCAGGAGCCAGGCAGCCCAGATCCAAATAGCAGCCAGAGGGACCAAGGCACACTAGAAGCAAATGACAGCAAGTGCTTTGGGAAACAGCAGCAATTCTGATGGACTGTTTCTCCTCACTAAACCAGACACTGCCAAGCACAGCCTTTTACTGCTAAAAATATTCTGAGCTGTCACTTCCATGCTGAGCATCCCAACATTTTTCACAAGCACTAGAGAGAGATAAAGAACCATGGCCACCAAAGAAAGTTATCTTTCAAATGAAAGACAGTATCCAATTGACAAAAAGCATGCTATTTTTCAGAGGAATTAGGGAATATGTTGATAAAGACCACCCCGCAAAAAGGTCTGTGAATACTCTAATGGGTACTTCAAGAGCAGCCTACACTAAACAGACAGGATCTCGGTATTTGAAAGTTTGTCTGAAATTCCCACAGAGAAGCAATCAGATAGTCAACACATCTTCCTCAGAAGGATTGATGGAGTTTAAATTACAAATAGATAAGTGACTCTTTTGGTCTGTTTAGTTTTACTTAGGAGACAGAAATTAAAAACTAACTCCCCTTTCGCATACAGTATTTTGGTGACGTATATGACCAGCCTGTCTTTTCATATTCTCAAAGACTAACAACTAGGAAATTCAGAATAATATGTGCTACTTTCAATGAAACAAATAATTAACATGAGAGAGGAATACAATGTCAGATAGGTTCCTGAACTTGGTACAATATTCCAGTCTCTTATGCATTGCTAATTTGATTTAACACTACATACTACAGCACTTGCTTCCTGTAAATGTAATGCAATTATGGCACAAAAATAAAAGCTACACTTCATGTCTTAATCCCTTCTGAAAAGGAAATGCTATACTTCTGAAATTACATAAGGATTTCTAGTCTTCAGGTAAATAAATCTGTGTTAATTGGAAATTTAAATGTGTTTTTGGTCAATATGTATGTCAGTATTATGACATACAACGATAGCTAGCAAAATGCTTTTAAAAAATAATTTTCTGTACAAAGGGGCTGAGCTCTGGCCTGTTTTGCAACTAGCATGGAAAGCTGCAGGAAAGAGATTTCGTAAATTCCAGAATCAATTAGGTGGGAAAAGACCTTGGAGATCATTGAGTCCAACCTATGACCTAACACCACCTTGCCAACTAGACCATAGCATTGAGTGCCACGTCCAGTCTTTCCTTAAACACCTCCAGAGACAGTGGCTCCACCAGCTCCCTGGGCAGCCCATCTCAATATCTAATCACCCTTTTTATGAGGAAATTCCTCCTAATGTCCAACCTAAACCTCCCCTGGCACAGCTTGAAACTGTGTTCTCTCATCCCATCGCTGGTTGCCTGGGAGAAGAGGCTGACCCTTACTTGGCTACAACCTCCTTCCAGGCAGTTAGAGGAAGTGATAATGTCTTCCCTAAGCCTCCTCCATGCTAAACACCCCCAGCTCCCTCAGCCACTCTTCACAGGACATATGTGCTCCAGACCCTTCATAAAGTATCAATAAAATAAAATCATCTTGCAAAATAATAATAGAAAGGGTAAGCCATAAATAAGCTTTCACATTTCTGATGTTTATTCTCTTACCACCCAATCTATCACTTGAAGAAGAACACAAAATGATGACAAAAGCCTCTGCAATTCACAAGTGGAGCTTGTAGTGATTTTCATCAGGTCATGAAAGTGTTTCCTTTTGCAATCCTTTAGCACTGCAAAAACCAGCCCTTGGAAGCTGCACTTCCAAAGAGCTGTACAATACAAGCAGTCATCATTCTGCAGAAGAGAAACTATTAATGAGAAACATATGCCAAAGATGCAGATCTCAATTTCTTATTTACAAAGATGCCACATTAAAAAAAAAAATCACAAATAAGAGTTAGGAACATTTCCATTGACTTCAGCTGCTACGAATTAAGCTCCAGTGTGGATTGAAACATCACCGTTAATTCATTTGCCAATTTCGGCTGCAGGCAATTAATACAGAGCAGTTTACAGTTAGCATCCCTCCTTCCATAACTTCTTAGGGAGAAGAGTTCTGGAAAACAAGGGCCTAATCCTTCACTGGTGCTGCAAGCTCAATTATTGATCTAAGAGTTTTGCATATGCTTTTTTCAAGTACATGAATGGTTCCATTTTAATCCCACGAAAATTAGCCCCTTGCCCAGCTAAAGAAAAAAGATTGGGAGGGAGAAATGTGAACAACAAGTAGAGAAGAGTAGTATGAGGAAGACATGTAAAGAGAAAGATTAAAGCAAAGTAGAAAGGCAGATGAACTGTAATAAAATGGGGAGTGAGTTGGCAAAGTTAGAACAATTCTTGGCCACTGAGGGCAGAAGATGGTGGCCATAAGTAAAACTGCTCCAGGCAAATTAGAAACGAAGGCATGGTGGATTTCAAACCTGAAGCAAAAAAATTACACATTAAACCCACGTGTCAGTCACTCCGAAAACCAAGGAGTCTCAACTTCCAGCGAAGCACTTTTATCTTTGAACATCTAGCTTACTTTCAGAGCCTCTTATCACCCTTTACCACTCCAGCAGTCTCCAAATTACTGCTGGGAGACAACATTCTCATCTTTCTCAACACGAACAAAAACTGAAAATGCAAATGACTAGCCATTACAGAGACCCTATTAAATCTTGGCCATAACATGCCTGTGGGTTTTCAGAAGGCTCTGGATGAACTCTGGATCCAGTTCTTCCTTGCTTGCACTTGAGCTAACCACACTGAGAGATTGAGCTCTGTCACTCAAGGGACTTCCCCCTCCTTCCTTGCAACAGTGGAATCTCTGGCTAAAAGCAGAGCTGATGGCAATGGACTCTATTCTTCTATGGTGTCCTTGTGGTGTTTGGGAGCTGTGCTCAAGAACAACCCACCACTTACCTATTTCTCTCCTGTAACCACAAATCTGCTGAAAAGGGAGGAAGGATGAGGAAAGCAAGGAATGGAGGCTCAGCAATAAAAACTTGTGGGGCCTAAAATCCCCACAGCAGATGTTAGGTTGCAGTGGGATGGGCATCTGTCCAGTAATAATGGTGTTATTTGATTCTCCATACCCTCAACAGTGTGATAGCACCACACAGCTGTCAGTGCTACTTCAGCTACGCCCATCCCAGCTACAGGCTTCTCTTTTAAAGCTCCTGCACTTCCAGACTTATTCTTATCCCTGCAGCAGTTGGACCACATTTGGGTCTCAGTACAGCAATAGCTCTACTTTACCTATGCATTGCACAGACATTCACAAGTAATGACATCCAGTTTGCACACAGAACTGAAATGGGAGGGAGGAATCCAGAAAAGGATGACCCCGACTTCCCCAGTGCACACTGATATGTGGTGAGGTACAACATGGAAGAATTTTGTTTTCTTGTTTTTAATATAACAACAGTTCCAAAGTTCTCACAGTCAGTGGAAGCCTACCCATTGACTACAGTGCAATTTGGAAAACGAGGATTAGGTCAAAACAGTGCACCCATGAAAATGCTAGAAAATTTTAAAATAAGAGATGCTGCAGGCACAAGGCAGTATGAAGACAAGATATAAAGGGACATTGGCAGATCTGAAATGTGAACAAGGATGACATTTTTCCAGGTTAACAATGTTTATTAAATAGGGGGGAAATAATTTGCAGTATTTGAAAAACGGATTTATAGAAATGTTGAAAGACATAACAGCACACAGTAAATCAAACTGGAGCTGTAATCTGATAGAGTAGTAAAAAAAAATAAAATCCAAACACAACTAAGATGTGTACACTGAAGGACCACAGTGCAAAGAATCTCTTGAGAATCTGAATTGATTGTATCTGAAAAATGGTATTCAGTTATAAACTTATTACAAAGTGAAAGATCTCCAGTGAAGAAGAGAAAATGTCTTTAGGGCTGGAGTGATCAATGGATGAGAAAGATTACAAAAGCTAAATGCATACAAAGTCATTACAGTAGTTGTGGGAGGCAGCATGGGAATATTCCAGTGTTATGAACAGTGCAATGTAAGTATTATAAACACTAAGGAATGGGAAGGATTTAGTTCTAAACCAGAAAACTAAGAGAAGAAAAACATATGCTGAACCTTCAAAATCCACATGGATGGCTTGACAACCTCTCCAAAACAAATCCTTCTGCTTTAAGCCTTACCCTGCCAGGAATTTTATGTCTGTTCTGTCCACTGTTTGTGCGATGATTGATACTATCCAGTCAATGGTCTGAACCTGCCGCATGGAATATGCTTCTTTTGCAGGATTGAGGCCAAAATCTGGGGTTTGGTGTACCAATATCCCCAACTGATTTCTTCAGAAATATTTTAGTAGGCGATCATTACTGACTTCACTGTAAGTCTGGGCTATACAGCAATATGGGCCATCCTTGCACAGCATTCTTATCCACGGGCATAAGGACCCTAGAAATCACTGAGAAGGCATGAAGATGCAGTACTCCCTGTCTGCATTATTTCCCTCTCCTGATATTCAGCATGAAGAGTTGCAATGGAAAACTCTTTTCTACCCATTCACCTAGAAAGATGTTCATAAGAGCTGTTACTTTATGGACAAGTAATACATGAAAATGGGAATTCTTTAGCACACAGTAAACACATCTACCACATATTGAATATATTTAAGGAAAAGAACTGGCAGTCTGCAGGCTTTTTTACAACCAGTTCCCTAAAAGACCGTAAAGCACACCACTACTACACTAAGCACTCTGCAGAAGCTTTTGGTGCATTCTACTACTAATGTTAACATAAATGACAGATGAACCTTCGAAGCAGTGAAAGGGAAGATAGGTCAGAAGCCATATGTGTTGGGAATATTCAGAAACCCTTGCATTTAAGTGTTGACTGCATCTACTTGTAAAGGGGTGAATCAGATGCAAAAGCTAAGTGTGTTCATGTCACACTTGGTGGGTCTGTAAACAGCATATCCAAGTTTTGTCTGGCTGAAGGGGTGCACCGGATACAGAACTGGGAAAGGCAAAAAGTGACTCAGCCTGATAAATCACTTTCACTGGATCAAAGAGCAGCCGGGTGAAGGTGAGCCAGGTTGGAACAAAGAACTGATATCGCTGCACTAATGCATCTGCCAAGGCTTGTGATACCTGCTCCTCTGACACTTTTTGTTCCTGAAATAAATAGTGCTCTACCTAGTGAAAGCTGCTTGGCCACTGGGCACCTCTGTTGATGTTTCACAGAGCGAGCAGAATTGCAGGTGTCCAACAAAGCTTAACTTGCTGAGGTGATCACAGCCAACCATGGTTGCCATCCCCAGCCTGGCAAGAGACCCAACTACAAGATGACCTACTGAGGAGGAGCCCTAAGACCACAGTGAAATTCTCTTCCAAAGGCCATAAAAGGATGGGAAAGATGGGTAACCCCAGGACACAATGAATCCAAATACCAACAAAATTCACTCTAAGCAGGCACATTGTGAAGAGTTTTGTTTTACAGATGGCTGTAGCTGAAGCAGAGAGGTGGAGCAACCATCCAAACACAGAGAGAGCCTAAATCGGGGATTAGACCTGTAACAAAGACACCCACAACTTCCAGCCTTACATGCACACTGCTGTTTCTAACGTTTTACGTCTCTGCTGGCAACACTGACATGCTTTCTGCTTGTATGTATTGTATGTTTGGTAAAATAGCTGCATAAACAAATTCTGGCCCAAGTCTGATGGCAGGAAAAATGTACATTTTTCTATTTGTCTCAGGGGGCAAAACAGCAACACAGGCCATCTAAGCCTAAAATCAACACAGAGAGTGTTTAAAAAAATGTTTAAATATCTATTAACCAATAGTTATTAGATTTGTCAGGTTGTGGTGAGTTGCCTTTTTGGGGGAGAAATAACACCACAGCATGAAACAGAGGAGGAAAAAAGTTTTAAAGCTAAACTTCAGTCGCTAATCAGGTGAAGACACTTCCCCTTATATAAATTTAAGAGGAACTAATCTGGAAAAAGCCAGCTATGGACAGGAAATTGGACCCTCCAAGATTTGCATATGAAGACATTTTTAATAAATAGCCTTTAATAATGTTTTGTTTTCATATAAGGAAATGTTGAAAGAATGTATGTATGGGTAAGAAATGTTTGTATGGGTAAGAAAAGTACAATGTTAACTCTGATAAACCCCTAACATCAGTGTGCACAGACACTGGAGCAAATGATTTTTTCAAAAGTCTGCTTTAAACATTTCTCATTAGCTCCTTTACATCAGATACAGAGGTGATGACAGAAGTGAAATCTAGCAGCAGCTAAAATGCTACTGCAGTAATTATAAGATAGCTCTTTATCTACAGGCAGCTGCCAGGAGTCCATATTAATTTATCTAAAGGGGCTTCATACTGTAGCAGATAGCAATAGCAAATGAGGTAAGAGAGAAAGAGAAAGCCTTGAGATAAATAACTGCAAATATTCCAGCTGCCTCACAGTAGCCATTAAATGAGGGTCTTTACTTTAAAAAAAATACCCTTTCTTTATTATTCATAACTTTGTTTTTGTTTTATTTTTTTCCCAATGGGCCCTTTCTTTACAAGTAGCTTTTCTGCAAAGAAAACTTAAATTCCAGAGACTTTTAAATAGCAACAGAGCTTAGTTATGTTCAAATTTCTTAGAGAGCTCTTTTTGACTGTTTACACATATTTTTGATTGTGGGTATGTTTCTGAAAGACTGCTGAATGTTCATAATACTATAGTTCTTTTGAGGGAAGACAAACGCACATTTCAGATGAGTTGTTACAGAATGTAGAGGTTCCTCTGCATTGCTCAGAGCTGATAGACAGTATATAGAGGGGAAGTTAGAACATCTCTACAGTTCAAGCTTAGCAGGAATGAAATGTAATTCCTATTCCTGAAGGCACAGTATGTCTTAAGAAATGCTTGTTTTCCCAATTTACATATTTTTTTGTCATCCGTCCACAGCTAATCTTAAAATGTGCTGAAGTAAAAACATCTATATTTTAAGAGAGTCAACATTTACTATTCTCTCTTCAACTAAGGAGTTTTTCTATGGCCCTCCATGAAAATCATGTACATACGCATGGATGTTTACAGGAAGCTTCAGAGTGGATACTATTTTTTGCCATGAGACACATGACCACCATTTTTTTATACAGTTTTATGAGAGACTGACTGGCTGCCTAGTCCATTTCCTGAGACTATGAGCAAATGTTCCGTCCAATAACCAGTGCTAAATCCAGCTCTTAACCTGCTTCTGCAAAGATTGGTTTTTTTCCTAGCTGGCCACCCTAAGGAATGCATAAATGGATTGAAGGGAAGAAGAACAGATAATTCACAATAAAAGGAGCTGTGGATCTTCACAAGAGAAGCAAGCAGACAGAATTTCCACACCGGGAGGACTCCCTCAACTCCTCTTTCAGGCCACTTTAACTTTTGAATAGCACCCCTAAATGTCCCACACTATGAAAACATATTAGATACATGATTTTGGCTTTTTTTTTTTTTTTTTTGGAAGCCTTTTATATCATTTCTTTTTCACCATACTTGGAATACTATTATTCTGAAGTTTGAAGTTTATTAGGTATCATCAAATTTTTAGTAATGGCAGTGGTCGTGAAAACAGTAAGTTTCATGCATTTCAAAACCAACACCCATACAACATTATTTGGAGATATTTCCTAGAATACTACAGTGGCAACGATTAAACTCCTACAACATGAAAACTGCCTGCTGCTCTGCTTCTGCATGGTCCCTTCCTGGGATACTCCCACAAGACAAGTAACAAATACCAACTACAATGCTCCCAACACCAAGGCTTAAAGAAAATCCACAACACACTGCCTGATATCCTAAGGATGCAAATAATTTCCCAGTACTCATGACTCTCCACAGTGCTACATTCAAACCTTTCTGCTCCCATTTCACTGATCCAAACAATTACAGAAAGGATTGGTCTGTGTGATAAATAAATTTGCCAATCAAATTTATAAAGAAATGAAATTTAATATACAGCCGAAAGATCGGTCACAATAAGCCATAATATTGAGGAGCAGCACCGAGCCCGGGGTCGGTACTGGGTGAACACGTATAGATCTGACCTCTATCGCATCAGATCTCTCCTGGTTCACCCCGACTGTCTCAGCCAGGGTGATTTTTATGCAGTTCTGGGTGGGATGACAACATCTAGTCCATTCTTCTCAGCCCTGAATAGATTACAGGGCTGGACAAAAAGAGGTTTCTGGGTGTGATGTGTGGTCCATCCTGTGATGAATTGTCAATCTCCTGGTGCAGCTGGCTCCTCTGTCTTCACAATAGGATTCCCAGAAACATAATTCCTTGATGGCCGGGGTGTAGATAGTAATCAGGCAATCATCGTCCGGTTGTGGTGTGAATGTTCCTGTGATACAAATCTGACTCCACCTGGGATGGAATTCCCACCTATTGATTCTCTGGCTGCTCTGGTGTTGTGAAAACCCCTCCCTGGTCAAACTGGTTTTAGGGGTTTTTTGAAACTTCTGGTTTTAGGAGGGGGGCTGCATCCTTTAATCTTTATAACTTTATTTCTATTCATATTTTAGCACGAATTTACAGGGTTTATTTATAACAGTCTGTATCCACAATCTGGATTGAGACAAACACTTAGAATGACCAGCAGCATCACAATAGTTAACAGAGTTGCCATACAAGCGATAATAATAGGCTTCAACACTAATCCTCTCCTGAGCAGACTGGGAAAAGCTCATAGTTTCTTTGGTTCTCTTGTTCCAGTCTAGCTGCTAATTCAAAACAGAGTTATAGATCAGCTTACACCGTGAAGGTCGTACCCACAAGGCCAGGAACATCCCTTCTCTTAAGAGTAATGCAGGCTCACAAAATCTGTGCAAATGCAGACACAAATCTAAGCCATTAGGGATGTGTGGATCTCCCACCCCTACGGCCTGGTCAGAAACAGAAGGCATCGGTGTTTATTTCCGGTCAGAAGGGTGCTTTGTACTGACCCTTCTAACTGTCCCTACTTTGTCACCATGAGACTGTGCTGTCGTACAGCCACATGAACTCAGTTCTGTCCTGATGAAACTAAACTGAAAGATGCACTGCAGCAATTCAAGGGCATTCAGTTTGACAGATTGAAACTGTTCTAAGTCAAGCCCCCAAAAGGCTGTCATCAGTTGTTTGCTTCTACAGACCCATTACTACTGGTTCGCCCTACTTTGTAAATGTGCATACAACCACAGTTACCTTTGTAGATTCTGAGTGTTTTCCATGTCAAACATACACCAAGTGATCCTCACAGTCTTCCATGTTCTTTAAAGGGAACTAAAACCAAAGCTCGTATTTCATGAGCTTTGCAGGGGGGGCAGGAGTGGGAAGAGAGGAAGGGAAGAGAAAAAAAAAGGAATGAGGAATGGTGCTGTCTTCTATTTCCTCAGTTATTTCAAGTGGGAACCTGAGAGAGTGGAGACAAAACACCTTCAAAGACATCAAGGATCAGCTATTGATTTCTTGGGGACCGGACACACTATTAATTTTTTATTTGGCAGCAGAGTTCCTTGGAACAAGCCACTGACTATTGTCATGGCATTCAGACAGCAGGGGCAAGGATACACTTCAAAATTTGCACCTATAATTTACTGGGGTGTCTGGGGCAATGCATCCTGTTTGATACAGTAAATTAAGCAGGAGTATCAGAGTGTATTTTTATCTTGCCCAGTTAAATTTCTATGTATTCAGGTTGCCTATCAAAACAAAAAATTAGAAGTGTCTTCACAGCCTTGCATGCAACACCTGAGCTGTGAAACCCAGCTGAACAAGTTCAGTCAGTGTGAAATAGCCCTATGTACTTTCTGTTGACTTCAGACCACCAGAAGGAATGTTTTGCCTCTATCCACTAAGCAAAGAGTTCATGAGTTGCCTGCACTACTGCAGAATAGGCGTACAGTATTTCTTAGTGCTCAGTGCTGGGGGCTGCTGTGTCTTCTCATCTATTCTAGCAAAACACTCCACTTGAAACTTAACTGTAAACATAAGTAATTTTCTGTTAAGGCCAACAAACCAGGCTGATTTCAAGGCATCTGTTTTAAATCTAGTCTCTGTTTCTTTCCTAAAAGATTTAAATTTCAGAAGCTTGCTTTTCTTTTCAAAGAAGGACATTTTATGAGGTTACTCAAGGGAACAAGTACTGCAGCCTGGCTTATTGCAGCCTCCACTCCTTTCCCTCCATGGCCCAAACAGCCACCTTTGTGTATCCCTTTTTAGTCTCTTCAATACCCTGAACTTATTTTCCAATGCCTAACACTTTACCACCATGGTTCCTCTATATGCTCAGATTGACTATCTACTACTTTCTCACTGATCCCCAACATGTCACCAACATCTATGTTCCCAATATCTTCAGTATGTGAAGCCAAGCCATTTGGTTTTATCCACTAAAGCACTTAAGTAACACCATGGTGTTGGGGGTTGGGTTGTCTTTCCTTTTGTTTCCTTTTAACAGTATAGAATTTTTTTCCATTCAGTTGCTAAATGACCCTTATCACTGAGTACTTAAGAAGAACAAAGGATATAGCTAAGCCTAAGGAGAGGGCCATCTATGTTTACTGCTCTGTCGGGGAGTTTTCTCTCGAAGCGGGGTAGAGGAATATCTCGAGAATTGGGGACTGGTAAAAGGCGAGGGCAGAGGCGGAGTGGGGCTGGGGTTTCGGAGGACGACACGGGAAGAGACAGCTCTGCGAGGGAGAAGTTGTTTTTTTCGCTGCTGCTGCTGGAGCCCTGGCTTGGAGCTGTTTTCTTCTGCCTCTTGGGTGAGCCTCTGCTTGTGAGAGCAGCCACTGAACCTGTTGCCATCTGCTCGGGTGCCCGGAATCCCTGAGCTCGCCTCTCCTTCCCGGGCTAGGAGCCGGGCGGCTGCTGACCCCCGCCCCCGCCGCTCCTTCGGCACTGCTCTGGGTTTCACTGCGCTGCAGCCCTGCACCCCCGCCTGCCGAGACGCCCTGCCGTCCCAGTTTGCTGCTTTCCAAGAATCCTGCTGGGGCACTGGAATCGACTGCNGATCGACTGCTCCAAGGGGGTTTGTGAAGCAAAGCCTCCCTTCCGTTTTTTTTTTCCCTGCTGCCTGAACCACCATAGCACATGCTCCCTGCCGGCTGTGACTATCCCTGCCCCCAGGGGGGAAAGGGCCTTCCCGCCAGGGGGTCGGGACCGGGTCCTTGGTTCTATTTGTTGTTAGTGCCATAAGAGTTGTTGTTTGTTTGCTCTATTATAAATACTAGTAAAGAACTGTTATTCCTACTCCCATATCTTTGCCTGAGAACCCTTAATTTCGAAATTACAATAATTCAGAGGGGAGGGGTTCACATTCTCCATCCCAAGGGAGGCTCCTGCCTTCCCTAGCAGACACCTGTCCTTCAAACCAGGACACATGGCTCCCTATGATGTCCCCTATGCCTGCTCCAAAAGCTCATCTCACAACATCACATGCTTTACCTGGTTTTGGTTCTCTGTCTAGGCAAGATGAAACAGTGCTATTAGAACTAAAATATCTGCTTACTGCTAGGCATACCTTCCAAATAGACAAGGAAAGCGATTTGCCAACATTTCCCTTTGTGAGGGCACCAATTCTTTACAAAGTCACTGGTTTTCAAGAAACATTCAAGAACTTTACATTTCTAAGACCTCTAATACACAGAGAAATGTGTCTGAAACTGATCCACTATTTTCAAAATTTACCAGAGAGCAAAGAGTTAACATGAACTCCAGTCTCAGCAGCAGAACTATTTCCATAGGAACCAAACCAGGTTAAGAAAAGCTAATTTTATACTGAAGTGAAACAATCAGGTGAAAGTGGATTGAAACCATTTCTTATTACTCTTATGTGGGGCTGGATTTACTAGATGGAGTTGCCAAAAATATGCTAATGTACATGGCTCAATATAGCTTCCAATATACAATAAAAGGGAAAAAAAAGCAAAACTTTCTGGGACAAGTTCAGACTGTCTGAGTCTATAATTATTGTTCATATCAAAATATCCTGTGGCTATAGAGAAAAAGGCATTCTCGCAAGGTTTTTAAATGATTCGTATTCTTGACTTGTAAAACCTCTCATCTATCACAGATGACTCAAGGACTCTCAAGAGGAAGCCCTGAAAATTTTATACTGTCTTGATATAGGAGGTATTTTCCCAACATCCAAGTGTCTTTAAAATGAATTTATCTTGAAACGTCAAGAAACTATCAACAGAAAGCCTTTTCGTATCTTTGCTGAAGAAAATGTGAGTGCAAGAACTGCAACCAGTAAATCAGGAGCAGAAAAAATTCTTGCCATATATAAACCCGTTTTCACTTAAGGGAGCTGTATCAGCTCACTTCTAGCATTAGCCCGCATTACCCTAATGCCTACAACTACAAAAAGCAGCAAGAAACCCAAAGGGGAAGGAGTAACAGAGACTTACCTATGAGATACATGCCAATCCAGTCCCCTGCATCCACTTCCTCTTTTATATCCCAGTATATCACTAGGTCCTGTGAATGCCCGATGGAGTAGTAGGAGCTGCTGACCATCAGGGTGGACCGGCTGTCTGAAGTGACAAGGTCTGTATCACTGGTAGACCTAGGAATGGTGACCGTCTCATGAGAATTGTTCCTGATGTCCATATTATGAAACTGGTCAGGGTTATAGCTGTATCTGAGAGGCTCTTTGCACCGGCGCCGATTTTGTGAGTTCCTAGATGGAGATGCCATGGCTGCCAGGCCCAGGAATCTGTTTTGGTACAGATTCTGTGAAGAAAAAAAGGATAGTATTTACAGTGTTATTAATTTTTCAGTGATATCAGAGCTTAGGAAAAGTACTAAGTTACAGCAAGAAAGTAGTAGATCTTTTTCCATTTATCATTGCAAAAAAGAGACACGAAAAGAGGTAGCAAGAATAGTGCTAACTCAGCTCCTACTCTGTAACTCTTACCATGAAAACAAGTGTAAGACCAAGCCTTGCACCACCAAGCTCAGCCACAACGGAGCTTGGCAGTGTGAGGAAATCGATAAGAGCTGGTTTCCTCCATGTCAATGTACATACCCAGACACAAACACCATGATTATTGAACTGCCAGAGAGCCACCCTCTTTTGATGTCACGAGATAAGTCTTCTCACTTTTGACACCTGGAGTTAAGTGTTAGCCCCAGAAATTCTTGTTACATTTGCAGAGGAATCCTTCTTAAGGCGCACTCACCCTAGAGCCCATATGCCATCTGGAGAGACCAGTTAGCAGTGAGTGAGTAAGAGCTGTTCCTCCCTGCTGCGTATCTGAAGAGTGAGCACCATGAAAATGCAGTTAACCCTGCTAAAAAACCAGAGGTGTCTTCACAGAAGTATAAATACAAAGTAAGTGTTGCCAAGTCCCTCCCTACAGCTGATAGCTTCCAATGCTATGGCTCTGATCTCTTTTTTTGCAGCAGACCGTGAGGTACTAAGCACTCCCCACTCAGGTAGGAATTTATGAATGCACCAGACAATTAACGGCAATTGAGAAGGTTACTGCAGAGTAGTCATCACCCTAGCAGTTGAAAAATATTTTAATTTCAACCTACCCTTCCTCAAGGCAAGGTGAGTGACTTGTACAAAATGTATCTTGGTGTACGAATTAAGAGCTTTTGTGAGCTGATGGAAAACGCTTATTATGACTGGGTTAAATTGTGATGTGAAGACATCCTCTGATACTGAACAAAATACTGGTTATTCCTGACTTCTGTACTGCTTGTTTTCCCATTTTCTGTCCCAGATTTCCTTCTTCTCTCCCTGCAGCTCTGCTATTTCAATCATTCAGCTTTTTATTATTCATTAGCCCTCCATTATCCATCTGTTGCCAACCATGCTGTCAAGTCTGTTAGATACAAAACCAGACAGCTTTCCAGTACGCAATGAAATGCTTTTCACACGATCAGAAGTCAAATAATCCTTTTGAACTTAAACAAATTAAGTGGCAGAAAATCATAGCTCCTTTGTCCAACCAAGCAGTTATTTAACACCAGCTTTATTAAGGCTATGGTAGTACAGAAGAACAGTGACTCCTGAAAAAAACCCAAATATTTTCTTTATTAATACTGTTTTGGGGGGGATAATTAAGCAACCTATTATTCTATCTTAGGATTCAGTTGCACAAGAAGTGTACAGAGAGCAAAAAATTCAGCTGGCATGTTTGCACCCCTAGAATATGCTGTCACTTTGCAAGCACTGCCCGACGATGCTTACAATCCGCTGACCCAAATCCTCACTTACTGCATTAAACAGGGTTTATAAGCAAAAATAGCTCTGGTGGGAATGCCACACATTACAGTAAGTGCTGCAAGACTGAAAGTAATAATACAAAAGGTATTTTTTCCTCTACTACAGGTAGAGGG
>WEKY01039643.1:0-18109 GCA_013390045.1 Picathartes gymnocephalus
GATCTTTCCCATTCCAGTCTGGTTTTGAGCTTCTCCAAGTACGGAGAGACTCCACAAATGCTTGTGTCTGCTGCGGAGCCCAGAACTGGATACAGCACTCTCAGACAGGTCTAACGTTGAGTAGAGGGGCTGATCACACCCCTTCTGCTGCTGCTGCTGGTTATCCCAGTACAACGCAGAGTGCTGTTGAATTGTCTTTGCCACGAGAGTGCGTTGCTGGGCCATGCTCAACTTGTCCACCAGCTTCACCTCTGGCTGCTGGACAAGCTGAACAATAACTGCACCATTTTCAGGTTCTTAATTAGGGTATAATGTCTACCCAGTCGTAACAAAATCAAGACAAGACTGGTGGTGGGGATATTAACCAAAATTCCAAGTGAGGCCACAGTAAACAAAGATTACTTTGGATGAAAGAGTAACATGGTATTTTGTAATATCTACAGCAAAGTTACATTAGTAAGCATTAGAGAACATTTCAATGTTCACATCCTTCAGCAAGAAAGGAACAAAGAAACAGAGATACTGTCTTATTAAACCAGCAAAACCACAAATTCTGTGTAACAATCAAATCCCAGTATCATACGCTGTAAAAGCTGTTCACAAAGAGGATCACCATACAGTAAGGAAGACCAAGTGCAAAGAAAAGAAACCAAGGGAAGCCTTATCTTCGTTAAGCCAAAACAAACCGGAATGCTGACTAAAATGCATAATTTGAGCAAACTAGAAGAAAAATGGCCTCAGTGCATTCAATATGCAATTACATTCTGTTATTCAAGTTACTTTGATGTTATGCAAATAAAGAGTTAGGCTTGCAGGCAGAAGGTAAATAATCTTATTTAAAACTTCCTTTTTAACACAAAATTTTCTATTCAACAAACAGAATGAAAAGCTTTAAGGCTTCACAAGTATGATGCTTTTACCACAAGGTCTCACAGAATGTCATGACAGGCATCCACGCTCAAGTCTAAACCAAAGCTGAGCATTACTTAATCAGGCATAATAGAGCTTGTTATGAACATGAAAATATTTCCACAGAGTTTTTTCAGCAAACCTAGGAGGTACAGTAACACCATGATTCAGCAGAGATGAGCTCCTGCTCAAAACAGAGGGAAACATCTACCAGAAGTGGGAGAGCTGCTGACCAGTCAAGCTGCAGTTTTCCCAGCCTATATGCCTTGGGTATTTTTGACTCATGTGCATGGGCTGTATCTCTAGTGAGGCACTACAGCCTTTTCCCTCTCTCATCTCCATTCAGCCTCTACATGCTATTTCCTATTTGGCATTTACTGAAATTGCTGCTGGCTGAACAGGATGAGACCAGTAAAGCAGCCAAGGAATAAGAGACACACAACAGATAGGTAGCTTTTACACAACAAAGAACAAGTACATATGCTCTAATTTGACATCAGTAACAAAAATATCTTTTCCCCCAACAAAATGACAGATGTGTTCAACTATTCCACCTAAGAAAGGCAAAGTACATAAGTCATGTAATAGAATTCCACTTTCAGCATCTTTATAAGAGTAACATTTTAACTAGAAGAGTTGCATTCCTTATGGAATCAGGAATATCAAAAGAACTTAAGATTCAAGGATAACTCGAGATGAAATAGCGCAGGGTACCTAAAAATCTGCAAAACATGATTTCTCTGGACAAACAGCAAATTCTTAAAAAATCTGTTTTAATGTCCTCATGGCTACCAGAGGACCATAGCAAGGATTCATTGGTCTGCATAAAAAAAGCTACACCAAAGTACACAAACTCCAAATACTTCATAACCCCCTGGGAGCCCAAGCAAAACCAACCAGATAAACAGCTGAAAGGAAAGCAATAATCACAAAATGGTGAAACAAGCACACCAGCAAAACGTTTCTTTGGATTATGGAAGACATAATGGCTGCTAAAGAAACAACATTGTATCAAAATTTCTTTTCCCAAGTAAAAGACAGCCTTCCTCTCAATGCATTAAACAGTCAGACGATACAATAGAACAGTTGTTCCTGCAATCAGCAAATGCTCTTCTGTTCAGTCTGGTCACCTACACATATCAGCTGAGTGGGGCTAGACAGATGGGAAGCTCCACCACCTGCTTAATCAGCAGTCTAAAGGCCTCTAACAAGAAATTTTGTATGACATTTGAGAATTAATCTGAATTCTAACAGAGTAAGGTGTTTATCTAAAAGCATTTAATTTGTGACTAAAAAAATCTGCCTTCAATTTTGATTTATTTAATAAATTAAAACACAATTTACAGCAAGTAAGGAGAAAAAACTCAAGCCTAAAAAGATTAACAGATAAACATTAGCAATGAAGGCACACCAATACATAAAAATAACTACTACAAGACTAAAGCAGTCTTGTTTTATTTTCTAACTTCCTCTTTACTACCATTTTGTTAGCAAGTTAGTCACTTTGCCACCTACCTCAATACCACTTTGTCTGGCTAGTTTTACAGCTGTGTTGTAGTAGCCACAGCGTAGGAGATGTTCCACCATCATACGATCCATGCGTTTCTTCTTCCACATGTTGGCAGCAGCTGGCTGGTCACTACTGTGCTCCTTCAGATGTTCAATCCTGCGTTTGCAGAGCTTTGCACTTTCATCTTCAGCCTGGATTGACTCAACAGCCTGAAAAGAAAAAAATAACAGTAAGAGCTACACATTTTCAATCTCCTTTTAAAGAAAACACACTAATTGTAAGCATTCTTTACAGGTTATACAGTTATTCCCAGTAGTGTTTCTTTCATTTAGAAACATTTCCTATGGCAGTATATAAGTTTCTGCAGGACTGGTCCAGTTCTGAGATATTCTTTCACAGAGGTTTTGATATATTTGACATTATGAATATATACATTTTTCTGCTTAATTTGCAGTTCATCCAAAACCAGCAAAGTATAAACTATGGCAGCAACTGCTGTAATAGCCTGCAAAGAGCTTTGTGAGGGTCTGCAGTCATCTGATCCAAACAGTTGAAAAGCAAAATTTCCACCTCTAACCTAACCATGGCTTCTTTCTCCAGCAGCTGTCCTGCTGGATTAGTTCTACTGAGGAGTGATGCAGAGTAAACCCACATTACTTCTAATACACTGGAGCCATTTTAATCAGTCATGCAATAGTGGAAATTATACACATGCTTGGCCTCTTGACACCTGTAATTCAAGGATCTAAAAGCAGTTTTTCAAAATCATCAGTTTTGTTAAACTGGTACTATTTTATGTAACTCTCATAGTGTGGAAACATGCATCCCTTGTTAAGGAGCTTTACTTAGGAAAACACATTTGTCCAGAGGAACTAGATTGATGATTTTAAACCAACATATTGGCATACCCAGCACAAAACACACACCACCCTCCCAAGATATCACCACGGTATTTTTTTTTTTTTCATTAAAACCAAAACACTCAGCTCACAATTGCTTTCCTTTAACCTTGAAGTCATCATTCCAAGCTGGCTGACTCAGTACACAGCACATGACAACTCTGGGCCGTGCCAGGCAACAGAATTCCAGAAAGCTGGCAGTACCTTTATGTGTCTGCTAAGGTAAAGGCAAACCAGCAGAGGATGGTTAGTACCTTTCCCATCTGCAATATATCACTAGTGATGCAATTGCAAGTTAGGCTGCCTTGTGGTAACTTTAAACTTGCTGGCTTGTGTTTGAGTGACTGCACAGCTCTGGCAGCTGGAAGGTACAGGCAGCACCCGGCAGGCTTTTAGCAGCCCACTCTACACTCCATGCTGACACAGCAACATCCCAGAACTCAGACTACAGTATCATATACATACAGTTCCAGCTCTGGAAGCACAGGATGGTTATAATTGTATTTACCATGCCTGCCTATAGACAGACTTCTTCTGGAAGGCTCATTTTCAAAAAGCAAAGTGAAATAAGAGAAAACTTGCAAGGAAAGCTCATCAAGCTTTTTTTTTTTCCCCTCCTCAATTAAGGCTGACTCTGATCTGGCCCTCGATCCCAAATTCAAGTATCTAAAACACTAGTCACTATACAAGTCTCTTAAGAATTCACGTAAATATCTGTAGCATGAGTTATTTTAATTACTGAAGTCTGAGTTACTTCTCCTGCTGACTTTAGGTTTACTTTGTAACATACAGTTTGGAGACAAGTATTTTGTTTGAGTTATAAACTGGGTCTCTTCCTATTTAGCAAGCAAACACTAACTCAAAACAAAACACACTTTGACTTTTTAGATGTCTGCAGTATTATCAGATGTGAAGGCAACCTTAAGAAATATTCTGAACACAACTAAGAACTCAAGGCAGCCAGGCACAAAGATTAGACTCTTCTCGTTCCAAAGGGCTCTTCTTATATGGCTTTATATCTGAACTTAAACAGCTCGTGCTGTTTTTTTGATCCTTCTAGTCAATTCAGAAAGGCTACAGATCCTTTTCAAAACCCTCTGAAGCAAGTCTACCTGGATTTGCCCTGCTGGACATTAATAGAACTTGAGGGAACAAGCATATTAAACAGGATACAAAAGGGAAACACAAAGGCCTAGGTTTCCCCAGGATCATTTTCAGAACCGAAGAAACCTGCTGTGTTTAAAAGCTCTCTTTCAAGAGTGAGGAAGGTGTTAAATAAAGGAACCATCTAATTCTATTATGGCCATCTCAGCAGTTCATGAGATCCTTGTCTAAACAGAGGAGGAACAGAGATCCCACATGGGTCCAAAGGCTCTAAAGAAAACAATCATTTTGCTCGGGGCAGAGATTATAGAGAAGACAGTTGGGAGTTGAGGGTTTGGAGCAGAATCAACAGCTTGGTTTTCAGATGACTTTTACTGTTAAACAAATTTTTTTAGCCTTATGTTCTTTCTAAGCAGCTATAAGACTCCTCATAGTCTTTCAGGTCGTCAAAACCAAATGAGCAATTAAACTAAAATGGAGCTTTGCACCCAAAACATTCAGCAATGCCTTCAGACACACCCCCACAGTCAGCAAAGATTTAACAAGTAAATAACTTTTACTCCTCCACATCATTACTACACAACTACAAGCAACATCCAACATCTTTCAGAAATAGCTATTTTTCTGTAAGTAATGGAGAAGTGAAGAAAACATATCCTTTAAGACCTCTTTAAGTCTTACAATCCAAGGATGAAAAGAGCAATTAATTTATGAAGTCTTTTGCAGAACAGCTTTTCAACACCTAGCTAACTTGCTCAAGCAGAAAACCCCAAATCAACACACATGACAGCATTATTTTCATGTTGCAAACCTCCAAGGTATTTTGATGCTTCACTTAATACTGTCTCAAGATTTATATCTGTTGGTTATTTCATTTAAGTTTTAATGAAATGACTCTGCTACCATGTTCCATCTATTTATTTTTGGAGCACTGCTCTCAAGTCAGGCGACAGCTATTTTCATTTTTCTGCAAGACTTGTTTCAAGTAAGTGTTCTGATGACTCTAGGGATGAGTAATACTCCCATCCAAAATAAGGATGGCTTATACTTCTTTTTCTGAGAACATATACATCTTTTTCTAAGAAAATGTGGTAAAGGCATGAAAGGCTGGTTGTATTTTGCTCAAGCTTAACAGCTAGAAGCACGTTATCCTGCTAAATTTTGTGTAAAAGGCTCTTAATATTCCCCAGGAATCTTTCAAATTGCAACTTGAATGTTTAAAAAAAATTTTCAAGTAAGAATCCAGGACAACTTGCCCTTCTGCAAGGATGTCTCAACACTGCATATGACTCCTGCACTGGGGGTTTCAGATTTTTCAGCTTTGGCTTCTCCTTGTTTTGCTATTCCAGTGATTAATGCAATTGCACAAACCTTTCCATTAGACAAGCAGGAACTGATAAAAATCAATTCATTTTGCTACTATTTCTTTTCTGTTAGTAAAGAAAGTCCTTTTCAGAACTATAAATATATATTAATTTTACCTCTCAAAAGAAGTTTGTTATACTTAGACAAGGATCACCAAATCGTGGCTCTTAAGCACAGTGAAGGAAGGTTTCACTGTGCATTCCAAGGCCTTTGAAGAGCCAGTAATACCCGTTATCTTGAAAAGAAAATCCAAGCAAACAGCATTGCAATGAGGGTAGAACAGCACTCACCTTGCGTTTCAGAACACTGAGTTTTTCAACGACTCCATCCAGGAGACTGACAACGGAATCCACAGCAGGACAACTGCTCAGCGTCTTCTCCAGCTCCGCCACCACCATGGTAACGTGGCTGGTCTCTCGATCAATGTTCTTCTGTGCAGCTCGAAATCGTTTGTTCAGTGTTTCATATGGCACCTGAAGGAGAAATACCAAGTCATTAGAATTTCTATATTTAAAAGGTCAGGTCCTCTAGAGCTTACAAAGACTGATGATTTCATCTGATGCAACCCAAAGAACACCTTGGTTCCAGAGGACTAGAGGTCATCGATTGAACTTGAGTTCCCATACTAAACCCTTATTTAAGTTCTCTCAGCAAGGAGCTCACACTTCAAAGATTATGAAAAAACAACAGGAAAAATGCTGCAATTTCTTGTCTGATACCAGGTTCACTTATCCTGATTTGGCTGTAGGAAACACTGATGGAAAGAGTCCAGGGACAACAGAAAGTGAAGACAAATGTGTACCTACAAAAGGAAAGCTACAAATTAAACCACAACTAAAAGATCACCCTTTAGAACATGACTTGCTAAGTTTACATTTCTTCCTTTCAGAAATCCATTAAAAAAGAGAAAGTTACCTTTGAGAGAAAGCATGTATAATGCATATTGGCTACTAAAAAATTTGTACATAGTACACCAACAGTTATACAGGAAATCCAACAAGTCTCCTACATACTTCTACCCATGAAAGACTACTTTTTAGTATTACTTCCCCAAGGACTGTAAGGAATGCCAAGAGAAACCCCATGTAAATTTTCTTTTAGTGATAAAAGCCTATAATGTACGAGTAAACTGGTGAATTTTCTCTAATGCTCCATTCTTGAATTAAGAGATTTACCAGTCTTGGAGGTCTCCTGTCCTACTTGTCCCATACCTTTATGGAACAGTTGTATCAAAACTGCTACTGATGGCCATTAGGGACACATGGATGGGGGCAGTCTACGGCCTGGTGAACGATTTGGGGAAAGTTTAAAGGAAGTGTTAAGCTGCTTCCACTACAGCGGCAGCATTAGCAGTTTAGACAGGAAGTTCTATTACTTCACAGAAACAGGAATTTTTAAAAACATTCCAGTGTTATACACTTAATTCATCCATATCTTTAATCTTTAAAAAGTCAATGAGAAGTTCTTTCAGGTAGTTATGATAATCTTGATTGCTTTTCCATTAATCAAAGGCATAATTTAGCTAGCAATCAGATTATTCACGTTAAAGGTAAAACAGGAAACACAAATCAGTGCTCTGTTTGGTACATATCACAGTCATGTTTGATTACAGATCTTTCAAGCATATAACTTCTGATCAATTATATCAAGGTCTCCGTTTTCCTCATTCTAATTATCTGCATGCAAGAAAGTACCCCCAGGGACCACACTTCTTCTGCAGGAAGAGGTTCCTACATAACCACTGCAATTTCCCATGAAAGAACAATTTGATTCAGAGGAAGGAAGATGAGCCAAAGCATTTGCTTTCCAAGACTGCATTACCTACAAGAGGTTGTGCTTATTTGTAGTAGTAATAAAACACAAGGATAATCCTGATAAGATATGAAAGGGCTCCTCTTCTTGAGACTTAAATGATCTATTTAATAATTTTTGGTATCTCAAAGTAAGACGTAAACAAATGGCAACACAAGACTCTACCACAGGAAGCATCAAGCCAAAACAATTATTTTCCTTATACATTTTGCCCTAAAATCCCAGCACTACACCCACCCAAAAATCAAACCACATAAACCACGACAAATAATAGGCTTCAACACCTACTTAGTTGCCTATATAACAATCTTCCATTGCCAACCCTCATTTCTCTTTTCCATTTCAAAAAAAAAAAAAAATTTAGAGACCCACAGATAAAATGGATGTTCTAGGGGGCCATTATTTTGACATCTCATATTTCTGAACATGGAAACTTATTTCCAACTCTAAGACCTGAGGCCAGACAGCATTAAGACAACTTCTTCCCTTCTTTTTCCCCTACTGCATTTTTCTTACTGTTCACCAAAAAATATTTCTGCAAGTAGTTTGCTAATTGGCTTTCCATGTCACACTGAAAAATCTGCATCAATAAAGACTTTCATAAGCTATTATTAATTTGAGGTATCTTTTTTTACTACAGAAAGTGCTTTTGTTAAATTTTGAGCAGTCAGTTGGACACAGTTCTAGTCAGTTTGAAAAAAAGTCTGTGTTTAATCTCCCTTTTGTCTAGTTCCTTATCTGCACTCAAGAGCAGTAACAGTCCCATTTCCTGTGCTCTGTCTCTTCAGCATGCAGACTTTTGGCACAGTTTGTGTTCATATGACATTTAGAACAATTGAACTTTCAATTTCAGCTGGTACCACTATATATAATTTCAAATGTGTCTACGTGCAATAGGTTTTTGAATCTTCTCTTATCCTTTTTTCCCCCCCTACTCTAAAAACAACTTGAATGTCTTGTGTGGAAGAGGCTACATGTTGAAATGTTTCCACTATATACTCTGGAAGTAAATAAAAGTAAACCTATTGAGAAATATAATTTAGTGTGCCATAACACGGGAAAATAAAGGTACAATGAAATTATCTGCATAACTGAAGCTGACAGTAATACTCTTTACCAGAGATTTTCATAATTTGCACAGGCATTTGTTTCTAATTATAGAGCCAGCAGCTTTCATGAGAATATTTGTGAATCATATCTAGGTACAGCTTTTACACTTACTTTACAGGGACAGAGTCTATGAATACCAAAATTTAGAACTGCAATTGCTATATTTCTTACAGAACAGCATTTTATCTTGAACTTGCATCCTGATCCACTGGTTCTTTTGTTACTTCTACAGCTTCAAAGTGCCAAAAGACCTGGCTCCCCAACACTGGCTTGCTTTACTGCAGAACCCTTCAAAAGTTACAGGCATTGTACCAACAGGCACTGTTTTCTACCAATAATGAAAGATAATGGAAGGAGAACATCTAAGAAGGTGTTCTGGACAATGCAATTCTAAAAATTTTTAACTATAGTTCACTTTGATTTTGAGGTACCAGCATTAGAACATGGTCAACACCAAACTTTTTGGACCAAGGGACAGAAGCAAGATGTACATCTCATCAATTGCCATAAGCCTATCAGAGACTTTGAATCTTTCCTGCCAGTACCATTCTGTGACCAAACCTGGATTACACAGTTATTTAGAGACAAGAGTGACCTACAGAACTCAGCCTAGGGAAGCATTACCTTAAGCAAAAAGAATAAATCAGCTACTAAAAAATTTGAAATAAAGCAGCAAGTACTGACCGAATGTGTTCTGTGAAAGCTCAATACGAACTTGTCCTACTCGTTAGAGCTTGAAAAACCACACCCAGTTGGCTCATACCATGAACATACAAGTGGATACAAAGGAGAGTTATAAAATATTAGTGGGCAGCATATTTAAATCCGGTGGCACTAAAGAGATTCTGCTCCTTTTGTTCATCAGCTTCCACAGCTGCAGACACATTATTCAGCCTAAGCATGTACTAAACCAGGTCAAACCTAAAGCTAGTGAAAATGAATTTCACTGAAGTTAGGGCAACCTACCCAAGGGGTAAAATTACAGTAACACAAGTTTTTCCAAGGTCAAAATGTTGCTGTGATGTGAAGGAAAGTCTGCTTGGCTGGAGGCTTCTGCAACTGTAGTGTGACTGTTTCCAGTTGCTAAACACTAGAGGCAGAGACAACGGATTAACCTGATCCAAATATTTTCTTCATTTCAGGAGTTGCTTCACTCTGGTTTTAGAACGCCAAAAACGTGCTGTGAACGTGCTCCAACAACCTCTAGCTGTGGAGACAAGACTTAGAAGAGGATTGTTCTGGGTGTACAGGCTTGAATTGGTGGAAGAGGAAGAAGGATTGCCATGAGTGCTACACGTTGGTTGTTCAGTGGAGAGCAGGGAGTACAAAACTGCAGAGCTAAGGATGTCAGGGGTAGTTTTTAAGTGTACACTTAGGACACAACTGTGATGTGTACTACCTGGCCTTCAGCCCAAACACAGTCCTCTTCCTGTCCATGAATGCAAATAAGGTACCAAAGCAGGGCAGAGTTCTAAAATCACGAAGTGGCTAAAACTGTTCAAATTGGGTAACTGTAGGCAATCTTTCTTTTCATAAGCCATATAAAATGTAACTTGAAATACCCTTAAGTATAGTGAATTTAACACTAAATATATTTTCATAAAAATAAATTTTTCAATAAACCATTACTTACTAGATGATTCTATTTTCTTGAGTTTTTTGAAAACACATTAAAAGTAGAAAAAAACCCAGCAAGCATTAAATGTTTGCATATATTGTAACCTGATGTTTTGCAAACTGTGTACACTTCTCAAGTGTTAATTATCAGCCTGCAAATAAATATTTAAAGAAATACAAATAATATTAAGCCAGTGCTGCATCAAAATAAGCGTGAGCAGCTGGTCAAGGGAGGCAATCCCGCCCCTGTGCCCTTGTGAAGCCACACCTGCAATGCTGCACCCAGCTCTGGGGCCCCCAAATATAAGAAGGATCTGGACCTGCTGGAGCAAGTCCAGAGGAGCCCACAAAGGTGATCAGAGGGCTGGAGCACCTCTGCTGTGGAGACAGGCTGAGACAGCTGGGGGTGTCCTGCCTGGAGAACAGAAGGCTCTGGGAAGACTTTATGGCATCTTCCAGCATCCAGAGAGGCTATAAGAGAGCTGGTGAGGGACTTTTCACAAGGGCATGAAGTGACAGGAGAAAGGGGAATGGCTTCAAAATGGCAGACGCAGATTAAATATGAGGAAGAAATTCTCTACTGTGAGGGTGGTAAGACCCTGACCCAGGTTATCCAGAGAAGCTATGGATATCCCATCCTGGGCAGTGCTCAAGGCCAGGTTGGATGGGGCTTTCAGCAACCTGGTCTAATGGACATGGCAAGGAGGTTGGAATTAAGTTATCTCTAAGTTCCCTTCAAAGTAAACAATTCTATGATTCTAAACCACCCAATCCTTTACACAGCATCCTACAATGCATATTGCTTTTACACTCATTATCAAGATTTTACCAAGATTAATTTTTCTTTTCTTCTTAAGGTTTTCAGAATGCACACTTCGTACTCTCTCCATAAATCGAATACATAGATACAGCTGTTGAACACACTCCCACCTCAGCTCTTGCTTATCTCTACAGATTTACAGAAAAACACCTTTAGAAAACGTGATGAGAACACACCACCTATACCCTTTACCAATATCAAAAGGGAGAGGAGAATGCAGACCATTTTCCCCTCATAGAAGTTCATTAATTATAGTGATCAAAGCTTAAAAAGCTTTGCTACTTCAATGGCATTTATGTTGTTGGAAGTCAGATATCCAGACTGGACTTATGCTCATTTTAGTACCTTGAATTCTATTAAGCAACTTAATGGCATTTCAAGAATGTGGAGACGTTTTAGCCTGTTGCACACTGGCAACTTCTACAGCAGACACAGTCACTCACTGAGCACCTGGGGTTTCCAAACAAATTGAATACATACACTGCTGAAGAGCTCTCTGCTTGGAATAGAGTACAACATAACAAAACAAACATGAACTGTGGTGAGGTCTTCTTCGCAGAGGTGTTGTAGTTATCCAGCCACAAGAGCCTTTGAGTCACAGCCAGAAATCCAGCACTCATTACCATCATAGCCAACATATACCTCCACTTCATTCAACTAGACTTCAAATAAGTAATTGTAATTACCAGAGCCTTACAGACACAAGCAGCTTAAGGAAGATGAAAATCATCTACAGAATTGAGTTTGTGACCTAGTACAAAGGACAACAAAGTCTCACTTCTAAATGCCTTCTCTGTCTTTACTGGCAAGGTCTTCTCCTAAGCCTTCCTGATGATGTGTGAGCAACTGAGTCTGGGGCGAGAGGTACTATTCACTCATGTAAGAAGTCCAAAGCAACCTGAAGACACAGAGGAACACAAGAGCAGAAGGGAGAAAAGGAGAAAGCTCTTGGATGACACTGCAAACCTGCTACCATTGCTGGAACGTCATGGTGAACAAGAAAAGTCATCTGTGACTGAAAAGGGTAAGTTTCATGGCTCTACTCCAAGAACCTGGAAGATCATGAAAACTACAGGCTGGCGTGCCTCAGTTCTTGTAAAAGTTACAGAAAGAAAAAAAATCATATGGAAACCATTTCCAAGCTTATAAAGGTGACTAGGAATAACCAGCCCAGATTTGTCATAAGCAAATCAAGCTTGACAACACCATTTGCTTCCAGTGATAAACTATCTCTGAATGGCAGGAGCACGCTGGCAGCCTTTCATGCCAACATTAGTGATGTTTTTGACATTGTCCCACTTGTAGTCAAACAGGGGAGACAAGGACTGAACAGCTGAATATAAGATGGTGAGGGCTTGACTGCACAGTCAGGCTCTAAGAATAATGGTCAGTGGTTCTAAAGCTTCCTGGTGGCCAATTACAAGTACTGCTTGACTCTCCAGGAATGTTATCAGCTCCAACATCCATGTCATCTTCAACCACCTGCACTACAGAACACACAGGGAGAAAGCTCACAGAGGACAAGCACTGGTAGAGTGTTTGATAAATGGGTGTTGGAGCTGCTATTCAGAAAAAATGACGAACTGGAGAAATACACCAAGAACTTTATGAAATGTAATCAAGGCAAAAACCAGGGCCCTGGATCTGGCACAAAACCACCCCAGCCTTTAACACTGGTTGTGGAATAACTGGCTAGGACCACCACAGCAAGAAAAGATGCAGAGGTCCTGACAGACAGCAGGTTGGACATGAACCAGCAACAGGCTCTCATGGCAATGAAAGTTAACCCCATCCCAGGCTGTGTTAGCGGAACTAAATGCAGTGGGTTGAGTGTTTATGCTCAGAACTCATGCAGACTCATCTGGAATACTGAGTCTGGTGTTCAGGTCACTCCCCTCCTCCCACTAAAAAAGAGATGCTGACAAACTGGAGGAAGTCCAGAAGGCTGCCACCACAACAGTGAGCTAGTTGGAGGATGAAAAAAAAACCAAAAACAAGAGAAGTTGAGAGGGGCAGGCTGGTTTCCGTTGCAGAAGGGAAGGCTACAGGGAGCTGGAAGCGGCACAATCTGATAGAAGCTTTCTACTACTGAAAGGTGAAGGTCACAGATAAGAGCCAGCCAGACTTTCTGGAGTTACAGAGCAAAAAGGAAGGAGGCAGAGTTGACAACTGTAACTAAAGCAAATTCCAGCTGCACATAAAGTATTTCAATCAGAAGACTTGGTAAGCACTGGAACAGCAGCCCAGAAAGGTGATGGAATCTCCACCCTCAAAAACTTTCAGAACTTGGCAGGAATCTGAGAAACTCAGATTAGCTTAGAAGTTCGCCAAGGTTCAAGCAGAAGCCTGAATTTAACACTGTCTGCAGAAGTACTTTCCCACCTTAATTTCATGAATTCATCTTTGCTAACTTAGACACCAAACACATTTCCATATGAAGATTTGAATGACCATACCAGGTAAGACCAAAAGTTCCTTCTCTGTCACTATCGTTTCTCTTATGATATCCAGAAAGGGGATGCCACTTAAAAAAGGCAAGAACAAAGTTACTAATCCCAAACAGTCTCTTTGCACTTCTTGAGCCAGAGATGGAGTTTAATAGTAGAAAACACCACAAGGTGTTTCTCACTCATGCACTCTGCTGGTTGCTGTTGACCCGAGTTTCAGCACTGCAACATCCTATTGTGAGACATTTCACAGGCTCACAACTATGTGAAGAAATACTCTTTGGTTTTGACTTTTCAGCTAATTTGAAACCCTTTAGTTCTTGTTTTGGAAGGAAAAATGGGAACCCTCTCTTTCTCCTACATACTTCTCACATATCTTGAGATTGAAGACGTTGTTTCTAAAGCATTCCTAGAAGACAGACATTCCATCTCGCTAATCATTCCTGCCCTTCTGCAGACATTTTCCAGTGCAACTACACCCTTCTTCAGGATGAGACAAGGGAGAAAACAGGAGTAACTCATACTGCTTGAGAGAATAAACTACGGATTTTTACTGCTATGTACTGCGTTCTCCATTCTTCTCTTTCCCGACCCTTCTATCCTGTGTTTGTCAACATTAACCTGACCACTCACAGAAAACATTCACTATTAGCCCTACCATCCCACTGACCAATGATGATCATTTCCAACTCAGTTATTACATATATAAGACTAGGATTAATTTTCTTTCCACCATACCTAAAAACTGTATCACACTGCACTTGTCTATACTGAATTTAATCTATTTTAACACCCATTCAGTCTCTCACTATTTCCTTTTAATGGTTCACACTTGGGCTATACCTGTAACACCTCAATTATCTCAGTATCATCAAGGAAATGGCTTCATCTCAGTACTTACTCTTTCTTCTAGGCTGTTCAAATAGCTGAATATCATCAGGATGCCTGCAAAATCCTAACATCAATCTTCCTCCGTGACTGAGGCTGGCTACTAAATCTTGATGTTTGTTTTTTATCTTGCCCAGTTCCTTATCCACATAAGGACTTCAGTCTTTCTTGCATGACTTCCTGGTAATGCTTATCTTCAAAAAACATCCAGTAATATTAAAAAACTATCAACCAAGTCCACCTCACTGCCTCCTTCAATTTTTTAAAAACAACTCCAATATCTTTACACGGCATGCACTTCTTAAAAGTCACATTAATTGATGTACATTATTCCATATTTGATCAGTCAGGATACTATTTCTGCATCAATAAGCCACTGGTTGGAAAGGAAAAATCGATTACATGTATTAAGAATCTCACTACAATTTTACTTAAAGTAGAAG
This sequence comes from Picathartes gymnocephalus, assembly GCA_013390045.1. NCBI lineage: Eukaryota > Metazoa > Chordata > Aves > Passeriformes > Picathartidae > Picathartes > Picathartes gymnocephalus. The sequence goes on from WEKY01039643.1 coordinate 14,925, forward strand.
CACAGAAACAGTCTTCTACTTTGTCTTTCTCCCACAGCTAGCCAACAAAATCCTCAGACTACTTCAGCATTTATCAGAGAATTAAGAGGAAGACTGAGCACAGGAGAGAAGGGATTTCTCCAAAGACAAATAAGATTTTTATAACAAGTGTTACGTGCTGCATTCCTACTCCTTTGGAGGAGTAGGATGTTAGGCCGAAGTCTAATGACCACTGTGTGAAATTTCAAATACCACCTTGATGCTGCCCACAAACTTTCCTAACTGGTACAGACCAATACTGAAAGACTGAATTACATATTTCTTTCAAGTTTTGAAAAAAATGCAAGCCTTTGTTCTCCTCCAAATCTTTAGCCTTACACTAGACTTTTAGCACACCAGTTCTCACACTGATCTGGTCACATACTACAACACTGGCCAAATTCCTTCTTTACTTATGTAGACTCAAACCTAAGTAGCTCCAAATAAAAATGGAAACTGAAACACAATCACTTTCAGATCACAAAGTTAATCAAAAAGTTTCTAGCCCACAGCAACTGCATATATGAAACTAGTTCAGATGCAGCAGAAAAAAGTAAAAAACAGTTTGTATAGCTGTAATTTGGTTGTTGGGAACTACAGAGTAAAAGTGAGACTTCAAAAAAGTCCACTGAAGGAAGAAATATTTGGTTGTATAAGTAAGACCATTAACTATTCTCCAGACTCCTGTTAACAGGAATTTTCAAAGGTTTCTTTGCCAAAAATTGATTTTCACAGAAAACAGTATAGACAACAGAAACAACCATCTTTTACATAGGTTTGCAATTTTGTAAAGAACATCCATTTTCGTTCTGTGTTCCGTAAAAAGTAGTTAATTGGGTCTAACTTCTACCAATTCTTATAGAGGGAACTTTTAACTATTTATCCTGACTTGACAGATCAGTGTGCATCTTCCTTCCTCAGTGTTACAGTATCTTGGCTGAAAGTAACTCCTTCCCACATAAAATGTGGTTTTTTAAAAAACAAAAAAACCTACATTGTGTATCTGTTTAAATTAACTCCGTCATGAGCAAGAGGAAATTAGAAATGGATTTTAAAAAATCTTATCAAGTACATGAAGTCACAAAACTAGAGGGAAGAAAAAAAAAAGTTTCAAGAAATATAAAATAAAGAGAGTCCTACCCGATTAGGTGGGAGGAACCATTACAGAACTATGCTCTCCTTTCAAGGGTCAGAAAAATGGTGTGCTTCCTCTCCTCAACTGTGTTAGCTTATAACACCTGAAAAGCACCAGAGAGTTGTATGAATCTACAGGTCTCCAAGACAATTCAGTTGAAGACTCTGATATAAAAAAGGTATTTTCAAATGCCCCTACATGAAATTAAGCCTGGCCAGACAGCTAGGGAAAAGAGAGGTGCAGTGATGGAACTGCCTTTCAAAAAACTAGTAGCAAAGACAACTTAGCACTACTTTAGGCAAGAAGAACAAGTAAATACAGGAATATATAAGAAAAATTGAGCATCTCCTGAAGAGTTTTAACAAACAAACAGTGTCAAGAGAAAAACTAAACCCCACAAGAAACACCTTCAAGCATTAAGCTGTTTTCTTGAGACTAAATTAGATCACCATGCTCACCGCTTCACAAAACAGAAAAGTAGAGGACATCTATTGTATATGATACCATAGAAAAATGAGGCAGGGTACAATAAACTACTGAAAATTTTCCCTCAAATAACTAACAATTAAACATTTCCATGCAGAATTACTGAAATTCTGTATTTTTATATGGTTCATTTTTTCCTAAATGATTCTTGGATTACTTCAGACCAGAGTCAGCATTGTTATTTGTCACTGGACTTATCCAAAATGTAAATGATGCCACCACTTATTCACTGAACACTTCTGATGAGTAGATCTTATCAATTCCTTGAAACAGTAATAGTTTTTCTTTATTCTAGGCAAAATCAGAAAAGGAAAATAAAGTTAAAAGAAAGAAGTAGTGGTATATTTCAGGAATGGATGGCTTAGAATAATGTCTAGATCTAGGTTAATAAGGTAAAAGCATTAAAATAAAGTCTTGAAGATATATAGATCCAAACAACGTAACTTCATAAGCCTAAAAGCAGTTGGAGATAATCTGGATTTTAAAAATAGTTCCTTTTCAAACAGTTTCGATGTGTTTGAAGGCTAAAGCCTAGTAGCTTGCCTTAGTTACAAACAAGTCAGTTTTACAACTCAGGAAGACAGTACTGTGTATTCTAGAGCAGCTCTGTCTAGGAAGAAACCATCATTATATTATTCAAAGCTGCTACTTCAATACAGGAGAGAATGAGCAGCAGAAATTCTTGGGCTATCCATCTGCTACATACATACTTAGTCAACAGAAGCAATGACACTCCTTCAAAATATTATCCTGTTACACAAACTACAAGTAACTTATTTCTGAATACATTATGAACTTTTGAACAAGGCTTCCTACACAAGAAAATTAAATGCTTTATAGAGCCATTTTACAGTTATGGAAAATTGTCATATGTCCTTATGTAAGGAAGTTGACAGTCACTTTAGAGCCCTGTCTAGAGCCACCCTCAGGACATCAGAGGCCAGTCCTTTCCAATGCACTGCCACCCTGGACTTACACTCAAAAAAAAAGTCTTTGCTTTTCTTCTCTTAGTAGGAATACTGGAGTACTAACAAGAACCTAAGCATTGCTCCCTGTCCAAAGGAGCAGCTGAGTTGCAAAGGTAAGGTCACTCAACAGGTTCCTGTCCTGAGCAAGTCCTTCCATTTGTTTTGATCTTTCTTTCTTCTTCAAATATTTGTTCATTTTAATCACAGCACCACCTCTTTGCCTCTTTAAATGAAAGAGGTCGTTGTCCTTCTGTGTGTTTGCACAGTCAAGACACCATGATACTCACTGGAGACCCCATTTCCAATCAGATTGCTCCCAAAATAACCTATTCCAGCCAAAGTGACAACATTTCTTGTAAGACAATTAAGCATTATTGATTCAAATTAGCAGACCCATATCAGAATATTTGAATGATCAAAGTTCTACTCAATGTATTATCTGTTTAATTTTTCACTAGTTTACAAGCCAGGTTAATCCACAGAGCTCTTAAAAAAGCTGATGTAAATGGAAAGATGTTGTGAAGCAGTTAAATTACTGGCTATCAAAATAGAAGTATCTTAACCAAAAAAAAAAAAAA
>WEKY01039643.1:24689-42072 GCA_013390045.1 Picathartes gymnocephalus
TACATCGGGAGGGGCGGGGCGGCCCCCCGTGAGTTCCGCGGGGCGGAGGGAGCGAGTGGGAGCCAGTGAGGCGGAGACGGCGGGAAGAGGTTTAAATAGTGGAGACGGCGGCAGCCCCCTGCTCTCGGCTCCCCGGGCCGGTGCCGAGTTTCCCCGGTGAGCGGAGGCGTGGGGCGGGCGCAGCTCCTGCCGCAGCCGGGCCGGTCCCGCCTGCCCCGCGGGGGACGGGGTGGAGAGGGGGGGTGGCTCCGTTCGGTCGCCGGGATCTCTGGTGGTCCATTCATGGGTCCCATTGCCCTTGCAGCCGAACCGGGGAGTGGAGCTGCCGCCCCCGGCACCGCCCGGTGCCACCGGGCGCTACAGGTGCGGAGTTCGGGCTGCTCTGGCCGGTGCTGGGGGCGCGGGCTCCCGGCGAGATCCCCGGCGAGCCGTGTATCTCCATGGCTGCGCTCAGAGGCTTTGCGTGACCTGCTGACCTCTGGCCGGTCCCCGTAAGGTGACAAGGACCGGTTTAAGGGAGCAGTAATTCCTCTGCCGGACGTACGTGAGTGTTTCCATTAAAAAAAAAAAAAAAATTTGATCCTGCAGAGTTCCTATCTGTGTATGTGTGTGTGTGAGGGAATAAACCCTCTCTTGGCGTGTCAATCCTAATATAAAAGCTGCTTTCTGGCTAATGCGTAGACGGCAGTGTCTTGGTGCTCGGCTCCTCGCTGTGACCTAGGCACCTCAGTGCGTGACACAGGGCACTGGGACAGACTTCATCACACCAGGCTTGCAGCAAAAGAGAAATGTGCCCATAGCCCCTGTACGTGCACTAAGTATAAACTTCATTCTGTTGCTGAAGTCTGTGTCAAAAGTTCAGTTTCTTGATGCACTGGCAGCAAATGTGCTTCAAGCAGTGTGCTGCTGGAGTTTTAGGGTTTAAAGAGACCTCAAAACTTGTATCCATCAATAATCGTGATGGTTTTTTGCTCTCTAAACATTGTGGTTATGTTTTTACTGGTCTGTGGGAAAATAAACACCAATACTTCCAGGAGGAGCAAACACATTTAACTTTCATGGTTTGAAAGAGCAAGTATGTTTCTTAGAATATTTGGTGGCATTATTTCTGATGTGCGTAGAGCTCATTGCACTGAAGGCATCTGTCTACCACAAAGGGATGAGGGTAAATAAAAGGGAATGTGGGAAGTCACGTAGTTCAGTGTTAGATTCTCTTCAGCTCTTGACTGTGAACTATTTACTGATATTTACTCACACCTGCCCTAGCATTCAGCCTTGTGCTGACCATAATCAGCAAATATATGCCTAAACATAATTTACCAAGCCCACACCAGGTGCAAAGCCTTTGTTAGAGAAGTGTATTAGTAAAAACTTTTGTGTTAGTTACACCTGGGATTAGCATTCATGTCTACACACAATCTTGGGACCAGATCCTGCAAGAGGATTTTTATAAGGGGGATTTTGACAACATTAAGGTTCTGTGCAGGGAATGGTTCACCGTGAGCTGCTTGGGTGGAGGATCCAAAACTTTGCTCAATTGTTGCTGTATTTACAAACATAATTATGTGGCATTGTAAAATATTCCTGTTCTTCCTGTCTGTCTTAAATATCCTGTAAGCTAATATTTAGAAGGAAATTTGCTCTTCAGTATTCCCCATGATTAATGTTCCTGAGCAGCTTGAACTTGGCATACCTTAACTCTGTGATGCTTAGAGGGACTGAAGAAGTATGACTTGCCATGCAATTCAAGTCATGTACGTATTTGTCCAAGACACTTATTTGCAACAGGTTTTGTTTATATGTAATCTCTTAATGGTCCTTTCTGATAATACAGTAGCTAATTTAATGTAACACAGATATTCTATGGATACAGGTTATGTGCTCAGACTATCTCTCTTTAAACTGGAGGGTTATTGGTGAAGGTTTGTCAGACATCAGTAGCCAGAGCTGAAGGGGTTGCTTAATGGAACAGATGGCCAAGCAACCATCATGTCAGAGAAAACAGCGTGTATTCGTGTATTCTTAGTTTAACACAAGAGGGAGCATGTCTAATCTTTAACCTTTAAATATTGCAACTTCAGGGATGAAGCTTGAAGTGTTGAGTGTCAACTAATTTATGTTCAAGGCTCCATGTGCAAATATTGATACAACCTATGCATATTTCTGGCATGTTTTCAGCTTTAGGCTGCCGCTGTTGATTTATAGAGTAAATGTTGGCATGATAAATGTGGAGATGAGAACTAAGCTAATGATCTTTTGAAGTTGTTAAAGTCTGTAGTTTCTTGCTAAATTAAACAAAATATTTATGACTATTGTTATTCCTGGGTATGGTTATTAATATACAAAGATTGTATTTTTTTATGTAATATTAGGTTAATGTCTTCTGCTTAACTTACCATACAGAGTTATAAAGCCGAGTCTTAATTTAATTAAATTTAGTTTAATTGCCTATATACCTTTGCTTTTACAGTTCTTATAAATCCTACCACTTTATTCTTCGATAGGAAGTATGAAGTTGTATCTTCTTTATTTTTTCCTTGTCCCCTGGTGTCATAAAAGGAAGATGAAAAATCAGCTTCCATTTTGTATTTCTTGGTATTGTCCAGTTAAATCATAATGTGTTAGCGTTTGTCCTCGTTCAGTGTCTTGTTAATGTGAATTAGCAATTAGTTTAACTTAAGCAGTGTGTACAGAATACTCCAAACTTGTAGGAGAACCGTACTCATTTGTTTCCAGTAGCCTTCCGCTTTGCTTCAGGTTAATGATCAGAGAAAAACATCTGTTTACCATTAAACACTGCATGCAAATTATGTATCTTTCGAGAACATAAACACTGTGTGTTATTTGGTGAAGCAGACCAGAAACTTTAGTGCTTTGCTTCCACATGCTGAAGAAAACTGCTGTGGATTGAGACTTTTACCACACTTGCTTTTCTTTCCTCTCCGTGGCCATTATAACCCCGATGCCGGGTGGCAGAAGTGGGTGTGTGTCACCATCATTTCTTGTATTTGCAGACCAGACTGGCCTAAGGCAGGGATGTGAAGCCCTATGCTGGTTCAGGTGGGAAGGAGCAGAGGTTGTCCCACTGTTCAGTACAGTTCTCTTCCTCCAAGCAGGTGGGTGTGGTGGTATTGTCCATTATAATGTATTCTCCATTATAATGGAGAAGCAGAATCCTTCACTCTTCTGGTGAGTTATGATGTTTGCGTAATATTTAGGATCTTACCTTTAATCTATTTTTTCTTCTGAATAATGGGTGAAATTTTGATATTTTTTAACTGCTGTGCACAGCATTGACAGAAGAAGGTGTTAATATCAAATCAGCTTGTCTTCAAAACATGCCAAGCAGTTGTTCTTGCAAGGCAGAAATGTGAGATAATCTGTACTAATACTGGATACCTGTACTAATATTGGATACTAATGTGGAATCACAGAATGGTTTGGGTTGGAAGGGACCTTAAAAATCATCCAGTTCCAACCACTATCTATTGTGTGGATATTATATATTCCTCAAGTGTTAAGACTTTTTTGAAGATAATGGGAATGAGACAGTTGCTACTGCAGAAGTTGCTTTACTGACCTGTTCACAGCAACCAAGCATTTTTAATGGATGGCTCCATTTTAAGGGATGCAGTTGATTTAAAATCCTACATATGCAACAGTACTGTGGAGTCAGAAATTCTCAGAGACCAAAGGGATGCCTTTTGATGGAAAAGATTTGATGGACTTGAGTTTTGTAAGGATTAGATGAACTGCCTGTTCTCTTGGTGCTTCCATATCAGTCAAGACTTATGCTGTGGTTTTCTTGCCCAGCAGTCTTAGGCTGCTGCACAGTCATTACAGTAAAGATGTATTTTTACTTTAAAAGAAAGTAGTAATTTGACTGTATAGTTAATGGTTGGCTTGGAGTTTTTTCCTTAATTTTTTTATTGTAACTAAACATAACTGACAAGTGTCTTAGTGTATCTGGCTTGTGTAAAAAGGCTGGCAAAGTTTTATTTCTGTATCTGAGAGGAAATTGACAAGAGTGTAAAAACCCAACAAACAAACAAAAGAAAAAGCCCCGACGAACAAAACCCAGCGATTAACAACAGCACCAGTGATTGCCCTGATGTGCCACAGTTTAGAGTGTAGTTGTAAAGTAGTAAATACAGATCAAACACTTTGTTTCCTTATTTTAACATGATTATAAGGACCCTTTCCTTATCCGGGAAAAATGCAGATGCCCTCAGCAATTTGGGTTACCAAGTCACCATAATGAATTGGGGTTGAGACCTCAGTAGAAGCTGTGCTGAATCATCTGTGGGAGCAATTTCATATCTCTGGTACCAGTCTGGTACCTTTCAGGCCATGTGTGTGTAGAACTTAGAAATTATCCCATGATTGTGCGAACTGGATTTCGGTGTTAAGGTATTGTTTATATTGTTTTTATAAAAAAAAAAAGGGGGGGGGGAGGCACTCACAATGTAGGTCAAATTCTTGTGAAACCTCATTTAAAAAAAAAGACTTGTATTTGTATAAAAAAGGCATGTGGGACTGCCTGACAAAGTGCACAGACTCCTATAACTTTCTGAATGGTCGAAATGGGTGATTTAAAATGCAGAGGGGATGGGGTTTACCTGCAATATTTTTCGCCATGAGCGATTTTTCTTTTTTTCCCTTCTGAGTTACAGCCCCCTGAAAATGGGGGGGTTTAGAAAGAAAGTGCTGACACAGCCTTGACTACAGAGCAGTGCCCTGCGTGCTGCTGCAATAATTGTCCAGGCAGTGTTTTCTGCTTCCCTGCCATTGTGCTTTACATTCCTTCAACCCATTCCATTTTTAACTTTCCGAAAGTTTGGTATTATTGCGAGCCCCCGGCGTGTGTGCAGTCACCGGAGGAGCGAGGTTGGCAGAGTAGCATGGACTTGTTAATCTCAGCCTGATCTTGTCAGCAACAGCAGAGCAGAGGGAGAGGGAGAGAACTCCGGCTGGGGCAGCGCTCCAAAGGTTCGTCTCTTATTTTTTATACCGAAATTGCGTCTCGGCGGCGAAGCGTTCGGTGCGCGGAGCGCGGGGGGCTCCGCGGCGGGGCCGTGTGCGCGATCGGCCGCGGTGTTTGCGAGCCGGGGGAGGCTTCGGCTCGCCGTGCGCGGAGACGGCGAGTGTGTGTGTTACGGCCGGGGAAACGCCGAGGAAGAAGAAACCCTGTTGGTTCTCCATGCAAATGACCGCTTTGGTTGTAACAAAAGCCTTGATGATGGGCTTGGAAAAATGATCTGACAGTGTAACAACCCCAGGCCACTTTCGCCATGTTTTTGTTTATTCATGTTTCATTCCGTTTTCCGTAGCTATCTCGCAGATGTTTCCAATTTCACTGTTTGTTGTTGTTGTTGGGGTTTTTTCTCTTTTTTTTTTTTTTTTTTCCTCATACTCTTTTTAAAGCCCCACAGACTTTAGGCTCTCTGAGAAATAGCTTCACCCTTTAAGGAAAGNGAGCCTTTTTGGAGTTAGCAAGAAAACGTGTGAAAGAATGTTAGCAAAACAGAGAGGTGTTGCAGATGTTTATACTTTAGTTCTTGCGTTGTGCCTGGCGATTCTGGCAGAGGGATTCAGTGCATATGAAGGAACGTAAGAAGCATCTGTTTTACCTACCGAGCTTGTGGTTTCGAAATGTGCCCATTGTAACTTGAATATTTACATAAACAGATGAAGTGAGCACGTTCCCGGTGCAGTGTGGCAGGTCGAGATCTCATTTGTTTGTTACTGTTTTTGAAGGGGCGGGGGGGTGGAATCCAAAAGAGCAAGGAAAGGAATATCTCACACAACATGTATGCTCCTAGATAAACTCCTGCCATCTCGGAGTGCCTTTAAATATTTGAACAGCTTCCGTTAAGTCAAATAAAATTGGTTACCATGAGAAACAAAAAAGTCTAATAGAATAGTTGAGCACACTAATGAAACCCCTAATGTAACATTGTTTCAGAATCATTCAAAGAATTGGATTAGACAGAAAACCTTGTCAATAACGGTCATAGTAACACATTTAAACATTTTTGCTTCTGAGATCCTGGAAAACAGCACACACAGTACAGAAATAACAGAGGTGGATGGCATGTTATCTGACATTGCATAAATTGAAATGTAATTGTCTGCTAATGATATTAAAATCAGTCTGGTTGTAGAATTTTATGCTTGATGAATGTATTGAGGCATACACAAATAAAATCTGAAATCTTAAAGGACAATGATTCAATGTCCGGAGCCAGTGGTTAAATCAGATGTGGTAACTATGGTGAGAGGTAAAGTTACTTAGCTTCCCAGAGACCATGCATATGTGGATTTCTATTTGTATAATGGAGATTAAGGAGAAAAGGATTAGAAAATCTAAAGAGAAATTTTGAGTAGGAGTCCTGTAGCCTTGCTCTAAGAACTAACACTGAGGAGGCTTTTAGAAGAGAGGCAGGGTGGAAGTAAACACTCTCTTGTAATATATATTGATGATAATTCTAGAAAGGAGTCTTTCTGGTTGGAAATATCAACAGCAGCTCATGCATACAGGAACAAAATCAATCCTCTCCATATTAAAATAATCCTCCTACTCCAACAAAACAAAAGCAGAACCCAGCATAGATTTTCACATTATCAAGTGACAGCACAAAATCAGGTAAAGTCTGCTATTTTGAATGAATGAATTTTAGGTTTTTGCAGAATGAAGCAATATTGATTTATTTGGATTGCTTCACATTCCTATTTTTAAGCCTGTGTATCATACGTGTTTAGGATTTTTTTTTTAACTTCAAAAATGGTGGTCATAGGAAGTAGAAAATAAAATCAGAGCTTAGTGTTCTAGCTGGTAAATATTGGTGGAGTTTGGACTGCAGCCAGAGAGACTTGGACCATGTTTCTGATTTTCTTTGAGTTGAAAGGGTTCAGTGTTATCCTGAGCTTTTCAGGGTAGAACTTCAGATTATGCTGATCAGCTCCAAGGGGTATGGGAAGGATTGTCATGCTTGCACATAAAATACTAGTGTTCTGAGAGAGCCACCAGAGATGCTAATTAGTGATTAGCTATTTGAAAGCTTAGGAAACAGAAAGGGGAGAGGTCAGGTTCAGTGTCCAGCATAGAGGGACCATTTCCCTGTAATAGTGAAAAGTATATTCTCTATAAGAGTGCAGAAACATCTGGGGGACAGGAGCTATCAGGTTTCTAGTAATACATGCTAAAGTGTGTTGGGGTTTTGGCAATGCATTAGACACATCTTTAATAAAATACTGTAAAGTTTTGGGTTTCCCCTCCTCCCTGTCCCCATTGTGGTTGTAAAACTGTTGTTTTATGAGAAGTTTGCAGGGGAACTGGTAGATAAGCATAGCCTAGATATGTGGTGTTACAAGTTTTAAGGTGTTTGTGGATTTGCTAGGAAACGCTTTAAGCTTTTTGTGGGTCATAATCCCACACTTTCCCTTATCAGTTGCTCTAAGAGGGTGTTATCAGGAGAATGGGTTCACTATCACGGTGCAACACTCTGGGTTAAACGCGTGAATGGAATGTGCACTTCTGGACTTCAGGCCCAATCATAAGTAATAGAACCAACAACAATGAAATCCACATTTGTTACAAATTGTTTTTACAATAGGAATGATCAACATGTTTTATGGATTTTTCTTTTTAAATTGTCATTTCTTCAAAGGTATTAAAACTTCACTCATTGTATTCTGCGCTAATGAGGAAGAAGAGTAGGAAAAAGAATTGCTGCTATCAGTGGACAATATTTTCCTTTTTTCTTTTTGTTGGAGTTGACATTTGTGGAATAGTACATGGTTATTGCATTAATAATGGATTATTATTTCAGAGGAGAATTTTTATTTATATTGAGATTGCTATTTTAGATTGTAGCAGAAAGCTTCCATATCTAGAGCAAAACTCAGATATAGCTATTGATGCGTAACAATTCATTTCCTTGTTCAGTGTGTTTTGAAATTGTTTTATCATCCTTCTTTATTAGGATGTATTATATTTAAGAGCAATCTACCTGGTATTTCAGGCACAGGATGCTGTATAACCTAATGAATGGGAGTAGTGAAATTGGAACAAATAGTGTTTTTCTTTCTTGGCTATTGGTTTAGGGCAAGTCAATTCACTTCTCTGTTTCCCATCTACAAAACAGGTATGTAATGGTAATTCCTTCAATATCTAGTGATGAAATTTTGAGATAAGCAATATTTTGTCTTACAGCAGCACACATAGTGGATACTGACATATTTGCATCAAAAGTCCTAAAACATTAAAAAGAATTAAAATACTAGGGATTTGATAATAAAATATTTCCAGAAAAAAATTCAGATTTAGTGCTGATCAGGTTTTTTCAGATACTTGTAACTAATGTGGGAGTTTTTTATGGTAGCTGAATATCAGCTGGCTGGTTAGTACCTTGAGAGTGAGTATTGACAGATTATACACGTCTGGTTTAAATCTTGAACAAAAGATGGGCCTTTATTGACTTGTTCAGGTGTTCTGTTGGGATCCAGCCAGAAGTGTAGTTTTAGCAACATCTTAGGATGCTGGAAAAAAAGCCCAACCAATTTCCATTTCCCCAGTGAATCTATTTGCTTTAGTATTGGAGAACCTCTGGCCTTCCCAATTAAATTTGTAGATTGCAAGACTGAGAAGTCCTGGGCAAGTGACTGTGTTTGTGCTCACCCTCAAACAGCTGAGTAATTCCACTGAAGTCACTGGGTCTGCTGAAGTGAGTAAGGATTTTCAGCACTAAACTTTGCAGTATTTGTCTTGTTCCTTTTAAGAACGGTCATGGAAATTCTCCAGCGGGATGTGAAGTCTGAAGTGGTATTTGAGAGACAATTCTTGCTCCATTTGCACATTGTATGAAGTTGTGTAAATTGGTTTCAGGTGCAGTATAGAGTAGATGGGGGTAGTTTAATGCTGAAAATTGAGACAATATAAAAAGAATTCAAGTAGACTGTCAGCCTGTACAGGTTATTTATCACGGGTCACAATAAGGCTTTTAATTTGTGACTTGCCAAGATTGGATCAGTTTAATCAATTCCCAGAGAAGAGCATTTACATATAAAATTTGATAACAAAATTTAGAAAATCATAGTTTGAAGTACAAACTGCACCTTAAGTTTTTACAGTTTCCTTCATGTGTGACCCTGCTTCAGTTATCTACTCATATCTTTATCTTTGTAGGCAGCAGAGTCAGTATTTTGTTACTGAAAATGATCACTTTCTGTGGTTTGGTTTGGGGTTTTGGGTGTTTTTTTGATATAATTGAAACAGGCCCTAACACTTTTAAAAATATACCTTTATTTTTCTGTTTAAAAGACAATGTTTTATTCTAAAAAGAACTCTAATAATGACAACCAATTTTTCCAGCTGTATTCCATTTGAAAGGAATATTTTTCTTCATCTGCAGAACAAGCCAATATGGATTAGTTTGTAAAATTTGTTTATACAATGGCATTTGCTGTCTACACAGTGCCTGGAATATGTCTTAGCCCATAAATAATAGAATAAATAAAAGCATTTTTATCCAAGCAGCTTCTGTTTATATTTCTCAGTAAGAAGTGTGTGTGGAGAAGGATTCTCGTAGATTTGAGAAACTGAGTGTATGGTTTGTCTAGTAAATTATGTCATTTGTTATCTTGGTAAATCTTAGAGCATCAACTACATGACAGTTTCCCTTTAGAACAGTGAAGATCAGGTGGTGTTTCTCTGGAAATCATCCTAACTTATGCTGTGTTCTTGAGGTATTTCTCTACCTTTCTCAGGTATCTGTGCTTGAGTTTTGTAGAGGAAAGTTAACCAGAGACAATGTTGTGATCTGGTAATGCCTGTGCGAACTGGATTATCTTCCCGATGTTTTGCAAGGAAATAATGATGGTTTGAAAGCTTTTGCATGCCTTTTTTTGGGAAATCTTTCATAAATTCCCTGCTTTGCTTACTGATATGCCTCCAGAAAGAGTATGGCATGACATTTTCTCATATCTTCTTTTAAACTGTAAAATGTATGTGTATCTTTTCTGGTGCTTTGTTTGTGTTGCACTGTGACAGACAAGTAGAGATAAAAAAATGCTATACTTAAAAATACTTAGAATAATATATTCTTTAAATAACAGCTACTAACATCCTCTCTTCTTTCATCCTTCATCTCTGTGGTGAGGGAGTGATATCAGGGAGTGATAGTCATTCTGACTTTTTTATGTAAGTGATACGAATTTGATCTAATGCACTTACTATGTAATTCCTCAGGCTGTCTAGCACAAATAGATACAAAAAAAAGTCCATGATATTGTTCAATGTGAATTGAGAGGTGATCAGTGGAGTTCAGTCTGTGAGAAACAGGCAAAGAGATGTGTTCCATTTACATTGTTGTGCACAGGTTGATGTGTTTCCTCAAATGCTGGCACAGAAATGAAAGAAAAGATCCTGTTTACTTTTAAGGTCAAAGTATCTGGGAAGGATTCTCTAGAGAAACAATTGCCATTTCCCATTTTACCCTGTGACTGTGGGACGGGAAATGGATTTTACAGATTTTTACCTCCTGGGAAGTCAGCTTGAAGAAGGTAAAGATTGTGGTAGAGTCATTGGACCATGAAAGTTAAGCAGATGAAATCATTTAATCTATTGAGGATAGAGTGTATTACTTTCAGCCCTATGTTGTTAGACTGGTGAAGGTGTCAAAAACACGATCTGCTTATCCCTATTGGAGCAATTTAAAATGTAACTTTTCTGCTCCTTATAAGACTATATCAAAATCAACACACTTGCATGCTGGCTGTGTGTCAAGGTTTCTGCACCTTATTGATACTTAATTTGAATAAGACTTAACTAAATCTATGTCACATTGCTTTTAATTTGAGCATCTCTGCCCACCTAATTAAGGGAGAACTTAACCTGTGGAAGTGCTGAAAGTTTGTACAGAAAGGATTGCCTGCTCCTGCTGTCACTGGGGGCAGCAGTGTAAACCTAGAGAGGACAAGAAGTTAGCAGTAGAGTGCACAAGTTGAAGGAATAGATAGTTTAAAGTTTCTAATTAGCATTGCACACTAAAATTAGTAGATGCCTAGATAAGTATGGCAGGTATTTCCAGGAGTCTTTAATGTCATTCGAAGTTTTATATGCTCGCATTTGCTTTCGTTCTGTGTTCTACTACATCTTTACCTCTGTTCTGCATTGTTTGTTTCAGTGTTTGTAGCTGATTGATAGTGTTTTGTCTTGCAGTAATGTGTCCTAAATGCATATACATAATTTTCTTTTTCTGATTTAGATCCCACTGGGAGTTTCTTTGCCTGTCACAGGTTTCTTGGAAATGCCAGAAGATTTTCTGTCCCTTTGGATATTTTCTGTCCCTTTCTAAATGGAGTAATGTTGGAATTGGGTAAGGAAAGGCACAGCAATCTGGTCTTGAGTTGGTTTGTAGATTGTCGGTTTTCAGATCCCTCGTGGGAGAGAGGGACAGTATATTAGCAAAGCTGAAGATATAAGTGGGTGTTTTCTGTAGAGGTCTACAGGATAAAATGCTAAACTGGCCCTTCTCCTAACATATGGGCAGCATGTTCTAATGAGAATTATGAGTACAGTCTGGGAAGTTCCTCAGTGTGTTTATGATTGCTTCTGCCTCAATAAACAACTCTTTGCCAGCTCTTTTCTATCCCGGTGCTCTGATTTTGTGGGCAATTTCCATCTGCGTAATATTGATGAGTCAGAGTATTGTCAGCTGGAGTACCTCAAATTATATGAAAGGACACAGAGTACAAAATATTTTCTAGTGTTTTGAGAAGAGACGATGACATTCTGACTATTGGAAGGTAAGGCTGAAATGTGCAGAGCACCACGCTGTGCATTTCTTATGTATGTTTTGGGAGTAATGTCCTCAGCTGGACTGGAGTCATTTTTGGGAAGCCATGTCTCTGATTGACAGCCATTTCCATAATGGTGTTTATGGTGAATTCTGACAATGCCATAATTGGAAATTAATGTTTGTTAAGAAGTGATCTGCACCTGGAACAGTAACTTTTTTAATACCTAGTGTCAATTTTCCAACTCTTCCCTAAAGTTAGAGTACCTCTCCTTTGTGATACATTTAATAGCCTTGTGTTATAAAAAGTGAGGGCTTTTGTGTAGAGTCTCAACTGTTACTTTCAGATTGGGATGACTTTGTATCCTGAAAGGTGTTGTCTTAATTTCATCATTTGGCTTTAAACTTGTAATTACTAAAACACCTTGCCATTTGTAGTTGCACTTTGATGATCCTTGTGGGTCTCTTCCAGCTCAGGATATTGAATGGTTCTATGATCTTTCCTATCGCTAAGGTTCACAATGGGCCTTTTTTAGGGGTGCAGTAATTTCTAAGAGTATGCTCGCTGTAGTTTCCGTCTTCTTTCCTAAATTCGTAATTAGTATAAAATTGGTCATAGTTGGCAGAGACCAAGTTTGTATAGTTCTAGAAGAAATTGTGTGTTGCAGTCCAGGAAACCAGTGTATACCTGAAGCTGCTCTGAGGGCTTTTTATGAGCCCATGGTTATTTATTGTAACTATAGAAAGTATTTTATGTTAGTAGGCTGTTACCAAATGCTAATTAAAAATGACAGTCACTATTGTTGCAAATAGTAACCATTGACTATGCAGTTAAAACATCTGAAGAAGCCTATTAACTGCAAAATGGCTAAAAATATGCAGTGCAGATAATTTGTCCCATCATCCTGAGCAGTTTGCCTCCAGTAAGGAACCTATCCAGTGTTTTTCTCTTAAATTAGCTTTTTGCTATTATCAGACTTTGCATGTGTTTTAGAGCCCTGAAATGAAAGGTGTGATGTAAACACTAGGTATTAAAAAGATGAGATAACTTAGATATTATTTTAAAGATGTATTTGTAGAGTTCTAGCTTTGACTTGCTGCACTTTGATAGCAAAAATGTTATATATTTCATCAGCTTGGGACTGCAGTAAAATGTTCATTTAGAAATAGTGTTATGCCCAGCTACTTGTTAAAATAATTGTATGTATTGGTTTCAGTGCCATGAAAGTTTTACACAATTTGCAGTGAGATTCAATATTTTTTCAAATTGGTGTTCACATTGGTGTCAAGATTGACAGTAAAAATGGTCTCATAAAAAGTAGGATAAGGCAGTAGATTTTAATTCAGCATTACATTTTTTTAGTTGTTCAGCATTGATACATATCTCTGGATAGGACAGTTAACTTGAGATTAAATTAAAACTAAATTCAGTTCAGATTTTAAATGAAATAGCTAATGTGCCAGTATTCTATCACTATGCAGTAACAAAGAAATTGTCTTTTGTTATATGTGTGCCAATTCTCTAAGGAAGGATATTGTTCTTCCTTAAAACTATTAGGAGTAATGGAACTGGTGTGTATACAAAATTACTCTATATGGGATTTCAACAAAACAGTGATGTATCAAAGAAGGTGGTTTCCAGCAATGTTTTCTAGTCAAATGCAGTGCATCTCTTAAGCTTTATGGGTGCAGATTGTCAGCAGAATAAACAAACATCCTGTTGCTGTTTAGTTATGCTACCAAAATAAATAACATCACATTCAACCAAAAGTATTTTGCATTGTTCAAGACAAACATCCACGGCAATTTGCAGTCACATGCCCCAAAGCACCCTCTGTGATGGAGGTTTCCCTCTTCAACACTGACTCTTGGGTACTTGGGAAGGCTATGCTAACCAAAATCAGGGGGAATTCCTGCTGCAGTCCTTGTGTGGGAAAAGAATTTGTCATATTGCCAAATGACAACCCTGATGCAATAAGAATCTGAAATTTGAATTAATGAGCCAAAAGCTTCCACTGCTTGAGCTTTCAGAGGTCCTGGTACAATCTAAAAAAAAAGGTCGTGAAAGTTTTCTGTTTTCAGAAATGTGTGTAGAACTCTGTGGGAGATTAGTCTGCCTAGCCTGGTTATAGTGCCTTATTAAATCAAGTTAGAGACCAGTTTTCTGTTGGACACTGTGTCAGTATAGGGGGGAAAAAATGTGTATCCTGAGGAGTCTGTCAGAGCATGAAACAGGAAACAAAAGATGGATTCACACAAGCAGTAGTTCAGGAACTGTGAGAGTGAACAGAAAGTTCTCTGCAAGCCAGACCTATGGTGGTGACACTTGAACAAACAGTAAAATTGCAGTGATGTGCTAAGCTGGTTGTAGTGAAAGGTTTTGTGGGCTCTGAGGGACCAAGAGATTGCAGGTAAGATGATAATAGATGGTGGTCTCAAAAATATCTACCTTTCTTTTTGTCATACTGATGAGAAAGAAGGCTCAGACTCATCAATGTCTCTGTATCCTGCTCAAATTGGAGGCTGCAATTAATTTTTCTTCTCCTTCAGAGCAAAAAGTGTCCTACAGCAAGTTCTGTAGTCACCTGATGATCTGTATGATCCTTCCTCTTGTCTAGAGAAAATATCTGGGATCTTTTCACCAGCTGCACTTAGTGCTTAAACTGTAAAATTTACAGTCTACATCATCATCTTTCCATGTGGTATGGGCATGGATTGTTTGCCAAGACCTAATACCTATTCAAGCAGAGCAGAAAATTCACTGAGCCTGGAAATAAAATCATACATTCAAATGGCAAGAGTTGATGCAACCCACATTCTCTCCAGTGAGAAGCCTTCCCTATTCATTCTTTGCATTGCTTTTCCCTTAATAGTGATGGTTCTTTGATACCTTGTAAATCCCTTACCTGGGGAGGATATGATAGAGTCACTTAGATTATAGTGCAAGAGGGAGTATGAAATTGCCACCTTATTTTTGTGGCTGCTGTTTGTCAAAGTAGGCATGATTCCCTTTTACTGTTCTTTTTGACTGGGGATTTGCTATTGCAAGATTTGAAATAAACTACTAATCATTTGTATTTGCTTATTTTTGCTTTCCAAACTCAAGGTATTGTATTTCACAGAGTACTGTTTTTCTAAACACAGAAAGACTTCATGATGTAGGCTGTTTGGAGATGAGTGTATTATAAGATCAATAATGTAATAAACCATTTTAGTCACAGTCATGTGTAATACGAGATGTTATAACAGGTCTCTCACAATTAGGTGTTTAAAAAAATTGACCCAAACTTTTAAAAAATATTCTTCATTTGGGATTGGGGAGGATGTGTGGGATGATGTGATAGAAAGAAGACTGAACATAGTTATCTTTGTTAACTTTATAACATACTTCACATGTAAAAGCAGGAAAAGCAAAAGAGGGGTGCTGTCAGTTTTCAGTTCTTTGTTTCAAAGTGTGGCACCTTCATTGTAGGTCTGTGCATCCTTGAGAGCTGTGTTAAGAATTATGCTGATATTCAAATTATTAAGCAACTCTCTGCTTCAAGTGTTTGATTGAGCTCAGGAGGAAGAGAAAGGGAATTTTTTCCCTCCTCTACCTGGTTTTGGAGGATAAGGCTCACACTTGATTTTGTAACATTGAAACAACCATCACAATTAATTTTAGTTCCCGATCATTTTTAGAAAGATGGTTGGTTGTGGGCATGCACTTTAGGCAGAGGTACACTTCTGTGGGGAAGCATGCTTTTTTTGGTGAGGAATTGATGCTGGAAATGCTTAGATTCTTGTTTAGTCACTGAAAAAAAATCAGATGAACCTTCAGATGTTTCAGAAATTTGTGTTAAAACAAGACTGATATCTCAGGGCTTGTGTCTCCTGGGTCAAGTGGTTGCTGCTTTTATGAGTTATAGATCTCCATACTTTCAGACACTAGAAAGAAAATGTGTGATTTAAAGATGATACAGAAACTTTTATTGCTCTAGATTCAATTTGTTGTATAAAACTGTTGTTATATCTGCTGCTGATCAAGTCATAGGTTAAGGTGATAGTCACATTTGTCTGGTGTTTGTAGCTTTCTGATAGTTTCATGTGGCTTTAATGGATTTGGATTATGGCTGATGAGCTACAAAGATGACGTAGACGTGAAAGGTAAGGCAATAACCACCACCTCTGTCTTGTGTCTTAGTCAACTTTACAGCACAGCAAAACCCTGCCAAGCAATATAAAACCTTGTTAACATCTGTTGGGTATTAAAACACATCACTGGTACTGTAATAGCTTGTTCCTCTTAAAGCTGAACATTGTTTCCTCCTTCTACTTCCATTGGAATCACTAGAGGATAATCTTGGTGATACAGAAATGTGGTGTAAGTCATGGTATGGCCCAAGTGATTACCAGGACAAAATTAAGATAATGCCTTTAGGATTCCTTTGCATTCTTTTTCTGTTTGTGTACTAGATTTTTTGTTTGTTACTTCTGGTTCTTTGTTTGTATATTTTGGATTCTGAACTTGCCTATCAATATCTGAAAATATAAGGCTGAATATTGGGGAGAAATCAACTAAGGTGTTAAGACAAGTTCTTTTTAATAGAAGTCTGGCTGACATAAAGTCCTTTTCTGAGCTAGCACAGGCAATAATGTTATTTAGAGGCTGGATTTTCAATGTTGAAGCCCTAAAGTTTGGAAAGAATCTAAAAAAAAAAAAAATAATTTTGCTTTTGCTCTACAGAAACTTTGTGACTTTATCTATTTTTGTATGAGGGATTGCTGGAAGAATTATCTTGGAAAAACAACAGCTGCTTTCAGCTTTTATTTGGGTCAGATGTTTTTGTAATGTAGCATGTTTAATACTGAGACAGAAATGAATCTGTAACTATAGAAATGCCTTTCTGTGAAGTGACCTAAACTGATATAGCCATGAGAGGGATGTATGAGCTGCACACCAGTCATGTATTTTCTCCTCCTTCAGAGCAAGAAGTCCTGGAGCAGTAGAGGTGATGAAAAAACTGTTCATAGGTATTTGTTTCCCATCAATATGAGTACTGTAGGAAAAGGGAAGGCAAGCAATCCAGTAAGAAGCTATGTGCCAGTGTGAGAGTTGTATGAGAAAAAGCATCTGGTTTGTCAGTTTGCTCATGATTTTATCAGTGAAAGACACCTGTAGTGATATTGAGGTTGGCTAAAATATTGAGACCAAAGAAACCCTTTAATTTCTCACAATCAGCTTTTTAAAATGTTTGGTGTGAGGTTGTTGTAGGAGTCTTTCAAGATTTTTTTTTTCACAGTACTGCATTTTATGCTGGATTTCATTGCAAGATACGAAATTCTACTAAATCGTATTAAATTTTAAATTAAATTGTATTAAATTGTCATGTAGACTTAAGTCTTGGAAAACTTGACTTGGAATGAGGAATAAAAGAACTAATTAAAGTTTAATCAGAAGAGAAGGTTACTAAGGGTTGATGTGACAGCTTTTAGGTGTGCAAGAAGTATTTGTAGAGACATGGTGGGATAGCACAAGAAATACTGAACTTGGATCAAAGCAAGAGAGAGTCAGACAGGTTGAACTTTATTACCATCCAACCAGC
>WEKY01039645.1:0-46065 GCA_013390045.1 Picathartes gymnocephalus
ATTTTGGATGGAAACACTAGCAGCTCTGTGGGGTTAGAGACACTAGTTTCTTCTCTGATTTTCTTTGGGTGTAAACTTCCCTGTAGGTAGAGTAATACTATTTTTGGTATCAGTTCTGGATCCAAGTTTCGTTTAGCCATTATCAGGGCTGGAAGTAGAAACAGTAGTAGGTGGGAAAGAGAATGTAATTACAAACTTTTGAGTATCTTAATTGAATCATTGGAGACAATTGGAGAGGGATCAAGAATAAAAGCAGTCTTAAGCCAGTGAATTTATGGAAACTGATTTGTTTAATAGTAGAATGACACACAATCCATTTATCAAACTGTGGTGAAGAAATTATAATGATGCTGTGCTTTATGGAACTAATTTGCTGAGAGGGATTTCAAAAAGAAGTAAGTTGGATAAACTGAAAATATTTTGCAAAATTTGAGATTTGCTCAAAGTTTAAGTTGGTGGAACTTCTAATTTAAACCATGTTACAGTGGAGCACCGTGGTAAGAAAAGACTGCCAGGACATCCTGGCAGGATGTGGAAAAAGCAGTGAGAATTCACATGCTGCAGACTGAATCAGGCTGTAAACTGGGAAGGAAAATAGAACAATGATATCTTTGAACCTTGGTAGGACCTTATAATTAAAAGAAGGTTGTAAGAAATAATGCATAAGATTTCACAAATCATGAAACAAGGATCTATCTTAATCTGTATTCAGGCTTTGAAAAGATAACTGTGAGAAGTGAGAGAGATGTACTGAAGCCTGAAAGTAAGAATAGTACCTGAGGAGCAAAACATTTTGTGCAACAAAGAAAAGTGCCTGAGAGACATGTTCCATAGACCTTTCTATCTAGTTACCGAACTATCACCTTGAACACAAATGAAACTTACATGCTTCTAACTTTGCCCAGTCATGCAGAAACCAGTACTCTATAATGAAAGTTACGATAAAGGATGTGTGACTCAGTCACATTGGATCCAGAGTGGAGTTTGTCTTAGATTGTGCCATGGGGGAACATGCTTACTAAATATGTCCGTGAGATAAATGGGATTGCCTCAAAACAAAACTATGTATTCCAGGGCTGAAAATTAGCCAAAAAATATTTCAGAAAAATATGCCATCATACAACAACATTAACTGCTGTAGGTAAAGGGGAGAAAAAAGCCAAACTAAGTGAAAAGATATGAAGTACTCTGGGACAGGTCAGATTTTCAGAAAGGATGGAAATGAAGCCATTAAGCAAAGAGTAAAACTAATATTTAGCATGGATTGTGTGAGAAAGAGTTATTGAATGTTAACATGTTTAAAGAAAGGTAAGGGACTTGGTCTAGAACTGAAACATTTTTGTATCTTTTAATTACTCTATGGTCTTTCATATGGTTATTTTCATTTTCTAGAAATAACCAGGGTGGCACTCCTAAACATTTTGGTTGAGCCACAAATTCTGTGCTAAATACTAGAGATGCTAACTGCCTATAATAGATCTGTGTGATCCTTATGACTTGCCCTACCAAAATACAGGGCATCCTGGGGCTGTTCTAGTGTGTGGTGCTGTCAGCTGAAATGTTGCTTTGTGTGAGACATTTTCAGGTTCTTGGTTGTGAGGTCACTCCTGTTACAACAGGAGAAACCTCAATCAGATCCTGTGCTACAGTGAGGATTGATGCGATCTGCTTAGCTGAACCTGGGGACACCTGGTCACGTTTCACCACTGGAGATGTTAGAAGAGTATCTGGAACTTCAGTTACCCAGGCGAGCATTATCCATGGGGATATGTGGCAGGGGTGTGAAGGGCTGAATCTCTGAAACATTAGAGATTAAAACCGCAGAGGTACATCTTTTAATATGGATGGTACCATTACAGACTGCCTGATGACTTTGATTTACATGCTATTTTATCAAGACTCCTTTCTTTCAAAGAACGGAATGATTAGAGCTTGTTCGAGCCTGACAGATGGAGCTCCTTCCCTGCTTCTCATGTTTCCTTTTCAAAAGTAATTTTGCTTTATGTACCCAATAAAAATATATAAAAATCAGTCACAAGATTATACCAAGTGTTTTTCTTGATTGCTTTCACCTAAAATACTGCAGGATGTACTCTGTAAGGCTAGTATTTAATATTACAGTGCTAATTGGATGTGTTCTTTTCTAATCACTTTCCTCTTAAATATCAATGAAGTGCTTTGAAAATTTAATCAATGATATCAAAAGGATATCCAATCAACTTTTCTTCCATACTTTGTTTTTCTGTTAGAAAAAAACAACAAAAAATTTATTCATCCACTAGTTCTGAATTGGTTAATTGCTTCTGCTCCTATAAAAAAGTTATGAGACAGATGTGATATCTTTTCACCTCTCTTCATTATTGCTAATTCTTGTGGCAGTTCAATTTGCCTCAGATTAATTTGGCCTGTGAGTGGCCCCACTCAAAGAGGAAATATCAAGCTAATTCTTGAGAGAAGTTTGTAACTTTGTAGTTTGGGATATTTAAGCATTTCAGAGTTTCCACTTGAGGATAAGATTTCTCCTGACTCATGAAGAAAAGGCAAGGGATCCTGAGTCCTATACCACTGTTTCCTTGATCCTCTGATATGACAATTTGGTAATATACCTCTAATCTGGCACACCAAATGCTTTTTATACAAGGATGGTATACATAAATGCAGAATCCCAAAATTTCAGACTCAGGTAGCTTAGCAGAAGTTTTACCTTCTATTTGATGGCTTTTCTGTGACAAACTTCTGGATTCTGATGAGGAGCATGTCATGATCTTTTTCCCCCCAAATGATCTACATTTTGACACATTAAAAATCTGCATAGATACTAGCATCTAGAACTTGTCATAACTTTACCATTATACCTTCTGGCTTTTTAAATTTTTTTTTTCCAAACAGAATCCTAACCTGTCACTTGCCATCTCATTGTGGTGGCATAGCAAGAAAAACACATTTTCTCACAAATTCTGAATGATGATAAATTGATTTTGTATAGGAAGCATCTTAAGGCTGCTAGATTGCATAGCATGTTTTTACACTTTGAAAGAGATACTTTAGGCACACATTACTATAGTTTAGGCTGTTGGAAAAAATTGTATACAAGTTTTGTTGTTCAGAAGAGGCAGCACTGTACTCATTGAGAGGTCCTATGGAGTAACATCAATGGCATGCTCCACTGTTCAGTACAGGGAAACTATCAGAAGATGAATTTAAAGAGAAGAAAGCTCAAAGACTGCATTTAATTTTATTTGATCCCGTGGATATGTGTGGTCTTGTTGTGCAACCACAGAACAGAATGCCACTCTCCAGGGAAAGGAATATAAGGTGATGATTCATGTACTTTGGGATAGTGGATATGACAGATAGTGGAGAATGACCTTACTTGCAATGGTCTAGTCAGATCATCTCATCACAGTTCTCTTTCAGGGACCTGTAAAATCAGAAATGACCAAGTCATTGCCATAAAAATCTGTATTTTATAGGAGCACTTTACAGTTACAGCTCAAGCTGAAAATAAAAAGTGAATTTCATCTTGTAAGAAGTGTTTGAAAAGATGTTTTAAGAAAAGTGATATGCAAATATGATTGAGGTTGGTAATTAGCTATAAATGCTTTTCTTCTGGGACAGTGAACTAGAGTAGAAACCAGAATGCCAAAGACTATCCCCAAAAGATTATAGAACATTAGTATTCTGAGGTCCCAAATGCTGATATTTTTGGCTTTCATGAAGATTAGTTGATTTAATTATATTTAATTTATTGATTAAAATCAATTTAGTTGATTTAATTGTATTTAATTACAGTACTCAGTTTCTTGTTCGGAGTACTTTTGATTTATTAACAATTGTTGAAAATATTTGTCATACCCAAGATGAAATTCTGTCCATACACGAGTGGCAGTATTGGCATGGACTTGAAAGAAATCGATCTCTTATGTACTAGACCCTCCTGTAAGAAATAATTATATTGTATTAAAACTAGAAGTCAATGAGTCAAATTTTCAGTGAAAAAGTGAAATATTTGTAAGTCAGATCTTTGCTTATTAACATGTAAACAGCATGGCTGACTTTAAAATAATGTTAAGTTGCTCAGTTAAAGATTCAGACGCCAAGAAATGGAAGATCTTAGTCTTGTGGGTATGTAATGTAACAGTTCCTAATTAGATTAATATGTACTGTCTCTGATCATGCCATATGATGTTTAGCTGCCTAATTTATTGATTAGATTTTTCCCCAAGCTTTTGTTCTTTGTATAATTCAAAATTCATGGCTACATGCAAAAATATTTGTAATGTATAGACTCCAAAAAATGTAAGAAGGCAAGTCGTTCTTATGGGGAAAAATGCACCTTATCTGTGGAGATATCTTTTATAAACTCCCTGCAAATGGATCTTTTTATTTCCCAAATAATTTATATTGATGCTTTTTACATCTTGTTTATTAAATGAACCTATGATTAAATAAAGTTGTTTCAATTAAATTTTGAAGATTAACACTTTATATATGTATGGAAAGTAGATTTGTATTGATAGTTTTCTCTTGACTCCAGCAGCCCTGCACTGTGGTTTTCTGTGATCTCTAGTATCTTAAAGGGAGGTGATGGTAAAGGTGGGAATAATTACTTTGCTAACACAGTGTAATTTATGGTACCAAGCCTCCATTGAGAGGTATCTAATTCTCCTGAAGTGTGTCCCCTCTCCTCAAAACCCCCTTTCAAGCTGAGTTAAGTAGCAGAGATTGGCACTAATGGTTGTATTAAGGTAAATTGTATTGGAATGTTGAACAGAGGACTGGCAGGAAATGAAAGACATTGATTTTTATCCATTTTTATCCATATATTCACAGTAATTTTGACCTCACAGTGTTAATGGTAAGGGATAAATATACTCTGTACGTAATGGAAGACTGCTTTTCCTGGCTGTTACTGCATTGGTGCTGGCTCTTTGATGCTTGCAATTCTAGTATATTGGAGGATTTTTTGTTTTCTATTTTTTTTTTGAATAGGTCTAAAACAGAGCCAGAACTCAGGTTTTCTCACTGTATTTTTAAGATTTACAAATATGTCTGATTTGAAGCCACAGAACCATATTTGGAGGAAGAATCACACTGATGCTTTACATATGTTTATGCCTGTTGATTAAAAGCTTTTTACATATGCATCCATCTCCTTTAGCTGCTCTGCTGTCTCTGTCTGAGAATAACAGTGCTATCAAAGTGACAAAGGCTAGGCTGTACTCCTAAGGGAAGTAATTATAGCAGCACAGAGCAGAAGGTAAAATTATCATTTGTTTGCTGTTTTATAATGTGGTACCAAATATTTATCGTAGTATTAGTAAAAAGCCCATAAACTTATGTAGATTTTAGAATATAACAGTAAATGTACTTGCACTGCAATGAAAACCTAGGTTTTCATGAGACCCAAAAGAAATATGTTCTGACAATGGTTTAGTCACAGTATAAAATATTCAAGATGTAGTATTCAGCTGCCTAGTTTTATACAAAAAAATTACTACTTTTATCCATGGCTATCCTTACACATTTGGATAGACCATTCTCAGGCTAAGCTCTGTCAGAGCTTACTGTATCAGAAGGGAGAAGTCAGACATACATTAAAGGTAGGCAGTGGTTTTAGGAAAAATCTAAATCTCTGTCTCTCTGCCTATGTCAGTGTAAAGGAATATTTTGTTAATCTGCAGTTATTTGGGATAGTGTGGACCATGGCAGTAACAAGTTTGATCTTTCACTCTGTATGCACTTTGCAAGAGACAGCTAGGGTTTATGTCTTTTCCTTATTCTCTTTACTGCCCCCTTATGCAGTATGCACTGCGCTCAACACAGGTAGTTTAATGCTTGTTCGGCGCATAAAATACTTGTTTCTAACAACATGTAGGTGAGCTCTTCTTGCAAGTTCATGCACAGAATGATTTTCCTACTTTGGACAGGTATAGGCATGGAAAAGCCACAGACCCTGGTCAAATTGCATATTTTGTTCATATATATCAGCCTCAATGTTTTTCTCCCATTCTACATTCCTCTGAAATCTTATCTGTCTGTCCGGTAAAATTTGGAGTGGTAACATAACAGATTTCAATGTGATTTTGGTGCAAAGACTTGCAAACTCCAGTCTGGGCTTCTTCTACCATGTTCTACAAATACTCATGGTAGCTCTGTGGATAACATATATGGCTCTTGAGCTGAGGTAAGGGGAATAAAAAAAGGCATAAATAAGAATAAGCATGAAGTTCATATGCAACATGAGGATCCATATGTTGAAGTATATTATTAATTGGTAAATTCATGCTTGATGAAATCTTTGGTAAACATTCATGCCAGCTACTAATGAGTAATGCTCATACACTGAAACTAAAATCAGGAAAATAATGCTCAGCTCTGTAGACCATTACGACTTAATTGTTGCGTTGATTGAATTTGGTGTATTATGCTAATACAGATCGTAAAATATTAAAAATATGGTTTTATATTGATTATATATCACAATTATTTGTTATTAAATGAAATGGCATTCTGTGCTTTTTAAACTTGATTGTGATATAGTCATATAGAAGAATCTGCTTTCAATAAATCTGGAATAAAAATATTTAGCATTACTTATCCATAACATGCTCCAAAGTACACTCACCTTATATTTAATCAGTGTACATGTATCCAGTAGGAAAAAATCTTGATTTTCAGATCACTGGGTTTAAGCACTTGCCTATAAATTACGAATTGAAGTCTTTTGAGCCATGAGGAATTTCTTAAGTATGTTATACTGGAATATATCTTTTTAGTAAATTTATCAATATGATTAATGCCTTCCTGTATGGATAGAGCAAGTGCTGTAATCAGTAGTAGATTCCAGGTTGTACTCCCAGATGGGGGCAGCATTGCTTTAGAAAGAAAACCAAGAATCAGGTAGTCCTGGACCGCTCCCTGAGGAAGTCCTGAGAGTTCCCTGATAAGCTCCCAAATCAGACTAATAAACCTTGATAAAATGTTTGTCAGATCAGCGTGCCCCATTATCACTGCTTTTTGATCCATTTGTCTGTCTTTATCCAATAAAAGGATTTTAACCAAGGATTCATCAAAGAGGAAATTTTCATAGGAAAAAAAATACAGAAAAGCTGAGAACCAACCATGTTTTTTTCCTTCTTTAGCCATGGTAGGTAATTTGTCCTTAAAAATATGCAACTATTCTTAATCCTGTCAGGAGATTAATAAATTGCAACTTAAAATATTCTTCAAATATCACCCTGTGTTTTCCAAGAATTTCTTATTGCCAGTGTTTGGTTATGTAAGGAATTGGAAGAAATAAGGCTGATGATGTAGGGATTGAAGATGGCTGAGTTTACTGCCAAGAACCTTCAAGAGCACTGTCCTCTGGGTGTTGTCTGTGGTGCATTTTTGGGTTTTCCATAGAGAGAAATTCCTTCAGTCAGACAGTGCCTGCCTATACACACTCACGTCCTGTCTTGGAGGATCACTGCAGCACATGGAAAGGTATCTTTATTAATCCTGGAAAATGGGGAATACCTTGAGTAAATGGCAGAAAGAGGAAGAAAGCAAAAATGATAAGAGCAATGAAATCATATTTAGAATCTGTTACAGGTATAGCCTTGAACAATTTCATTGCTTGGAACTAGATCATCATATTTCTTCAGTTTAGTTCATTGTCAGTATTTCCACAGTGTAAAGACAAAAGCTGCACAAAGCTATTGATTTGTAAAGGCAATCTGAGGAAACTTTTTGCAGCTTATTTTTCTGTGGTTAGAGCAAAGTGAGAGGACAGACATTCTGTGTCTGCTCCTGTAGAACTGCCAGAAGAATTAGTCTTGAAACCTGCTGCCAATTGCTTCTTCATTTACTAACTGGAGGAATCCATTCCTCATTCAGTCTGAAAATAGAGGTGTGGCAATCAGATGATTTGCATCCTTCTTTGTACTACCAAGAATGGTGATCAAAGCCTTGTAAGAATAATTAGTGACACTTGCTGCAGAAAATTTCTTCTTTCAAACAGGTTAATTATCTGCTATAAAATTCCCT
This sequence comes from Picathartes gymnocephalus, assembly GCA_013390045.1. Lineage (NCBI taxonomy): Eukaryota > Metazoa > Chordata > Aves > Passeriformes > Picathartidae > Picathartes > Picathartes gymnocephalus. The sequence continues at coordinate 8,032 of WEKY01039645.1, forward strand.
TCTGAGACAAAAGCAAGCTAGAGAAATGTACCTGTAAAACTTTGCCTTTGTGTGCATGAAGATTTTGTGAAAGTGTGCATAACCCAGGGTATTTGGTATATATGTATTTAATATGTACATTTTTATATGTACATATTACATATAAGATGTGTATTTTATATATATATATTCATATTTAAATGTGTAAATTGTTTGGATGTACAAAAGCCTCCAGAAATGTGTTATAGTGAGGTTGGAATTATGATTATGATAAGCAGGGAAACTACATATTTCTTCTCAGACTTGCCTGCCTTCATAATGTGTGCCACCATGCTTTTATGTGAAGAATTCCACAAAGGTGGTTGTGGCAATGACTTTTGGCTTTGTTATGAGTGGGGCAAGGTCAACAGAGCAAACACCCTACTCTTTTCCCTCCCACCCTTTGCATTAATTAATTATAAAGGTGTGTTCCCATGTCGAACTTTATCTGAGGAAATCCATGCATGTTATTTGCCCCACATCTTCAGGTTCTGAAAGGCCACTGTGTGTTCTGGGACAGCTCATGTAACAAAAACACAAGTGTCTGGTACAGCAAAGGGCACTGAGGTCGAGATGAGGTTGAATAAAGCTGAAGTATTTCTGGATGACTGAACAAATTAACTGTTGCACATACAGGATTGCTTGCAGCTGGTGTAAAATTACATTATCTTCAACCTTTGTGCAAGAATTGCAGGAAGAGTAATTTTGAGTTGGAATTAGAAGAAGACTTAATCCAAATACTTCCTAGGGAGAGAAAAGCTGGAGGCCAGGTGTGGGGGCACCATGTTCATATTGCTTATTTCATAACTGAGTCTGCATTGCAGAGAAAAGTTGTAATTACAGCATACAAAAGTCTTTAGCCAACTCAGCTGAACACTGATGCCTTAAAGCCATGGTAATGCCATCTTCAGAAAGGGAGGGAACATTCAAAGAGGTTAGTGGCGCCCTTTTTACTGAAAATAAGTCTAAAAAAGTGAGAATGGGTATCAAAAATGCAGGCTAGTATTCTTTAATGTAACACAACTAATGGTAAATTTGAGAGCTATCTCCCTAGATGGGTGTCTTGTGCATGTGTTATTCCTAATACTGCTTAATGATGGCACCATTTATGTGGTCACTGTTAGAAATGCTCTCAAATTCTCAGAAATTACTTAGAGAGTAAAAAAGGGGTCTGAAATGACAGCATTTCTTCTTTTACCTGATTATGGTAGATAGGCTGTGGTTGTAAGACCAGTTTATAAACCCAATAACTTGCTGGATTTTCTTTTTTTTAGGGACAATAAAACCCCTGTTTTTTTCTTGCATTTGCTTCAGAAATACTATGTATGAAACAAAACAAAAAAATGGCTGCAGATATTTCAAGACATTTTGTGGCTATGCACATCTTCAAAAAATGGGGGAACCTAACAGAGGTTAATGGGGGAACCTAAATATTACAGTACACAAGAACAGGATTTTCTTGCTCTTCCCTTTTTGTGGTAGATTCTTATAATTGGAACAAGTGAGCTATTAAACCGACATGGTTGTTTTGATTGCTCAAAATATTTCCAATGTTTTATGCATGCAGGTGGATTGCAAATGTATCATGACTAATTTATTTCTCAATTAATGTTAGTCCATCAACTAAAATATTTGTCTACTTGGAGTTTTTTTTAGACAATAAACTAGCTGGTTTTATGCGGACACATTTCAATGTCCTCATTGAAACAATATTTTTAGAATAAAGATGCTTAATTTAATTTATCTAGGTGAAACTCCATTGACGTTGGCCATATCTGACAAAGTCCACCAGGTTTTATTGCATGGGATTGACTGTAGTGATCAGTGACTGAACATTAATATTGCGTTCTTCATAATTTCGGGATATGATTAACATTTACCAATGTATTTAGCAGATAAATGGAAAACCAGATCTTATTGTCAAAAAGGAAATTTGTGTCAAATGTCATTTTTAAACTGTTTGCTGTATTTTAAACTTATGGAAGCATCTCTTTACTTTTACTATTCAGAAAACCTGTAGTACCAAAGTCTAAAAAATTGTTCAATTAAGCCCAAAACAGATTACGAGGAAATTTATATGCAAGGAAGGTATGACTACCTTGATATCTTTAGATTTCATAATATTAATATCTTCAATTTTCAAATGACATGTTCACTGCTAGGACTGTATATAACTCTTGATTGGGGAATAGCAGAAGAGGGTTAGCTTTTGTCATGCAGCCTTTTACACTTTTATATCATGAGGCAGAAGTATGGGAAACAGGGGCAGTGTGTTGCCTTTAGACCTTTTATTTCATCTTTAACAAAGAAGTTTAGTTCATGTCTTTATTGTATTTTCTTTTAACCTACAAGCTGATTTCCTCTTTTCATGATGTGTACAAGGCAGGGTGCTGGCCCTTTCAAAAGATGTTTTATATTTGCTAAGATAAGTGAAACCAACTATATCTGAGATGCAGCATGATGGTACCAGGATGTTGTGAAAGCTATCAAGAAGTCACTTAAAAATAGAAAAAAACAGGGAACTTCTGGTGGATACTTTTTCATCACGAAGGGCTTGATAGTGTCAGTATCAATCAAGAACTTTGGTGACCGTGTTCTGCAATTTTGCTTCTGGTCAGGAAGCAAAGTTTAAGGTATGGGAAATCTGGATGCAGGTGAATGACCAAGTACTGATTGCTGCTCTTGCAGCAGTCTCTCCTTAAATTTATGCTAAACTTTCTGGAAAATGCCTGTTTTATCCTCAAATAGAACAAAATAAACTTGTCAGCATTAAAACATTGTCATTTGAAATGGTATTTTTGTTTTTGTAGCTGATGTACCTGTTTTACCTGGGGTAGAGTTAATTTTCTTTGTAGTAGGTGATATGGGGCTGTGATTTGGTTTTGTTGTCCTGGAAACAGTTTTGATAATACAGGGATGTTTTAGTGATTGCTATACGAAGAGTTAAGGTCTTTTCTGGTCCCCCAGCAAGGAAGCTGAGGATGCAGAGGAAGTTGGGAGGGCACACATGGGACAGCTGACTTGCACTGACCAAAGGGCTATTCCAAACTCAACCTGTGAGTTCTCTCTTTTACTCTTCAGATTCTCTACTTGATCCTGCTAGTGTGGGAGTGACCAAGTGGTTATTTGGTGCTCAGTTGCCAACTGGGATTAAACTACACCACCTGCCCAGTCATTTGAACCTTGTGCTTATGTTCAAGCTCTCTTCAGTGCAGCATCTCTTCTCCTAAGGGAATAGAAGCTAGACCATATTTTATTGTTTCTTCTGTCTTTACCCTTCATCAGTGCAGGCCTCTGTCACATATTGTTTCTACATCTCTTTGCAAATTTTCCCTACTCAGATATTGGTGTGGAGAGCCGCTCAGTAAGCCAGACTTAGCAGTCAGTTTATGTCTGGAAAAATAAAAAGTAGAAATGCCTACTCTTTTTACCATCTCTCCTACTTAGTGTGTATAAAGTGCTTAGATTGACAAACTCTTTACATATCCCCTAGGTGACGGGGTGAAATGTAATGTCTTAATAGTAAAAGCTATGTGTAAATCCTAACCTGAAAAAAGCTCAGTTGAATGAGGGTTTTCTTTTCAAGGCAAAACTCAGCCCAGTGTTTTCAGGAGGATTTGCTCAGGTCCAAAGCTCTCTGGCTTTGCCTGGAGACCATATAGGGTGCCATTTATATTACCTATCTGTGCTTTCTATTTTTCACTGGTTAATATTAATCAAGTCTGCTAACTGGAAAGAAGTGTAATACCAGTTAACTTTTCACTTGGGACAATCTCAAAATTAGTTTCTGGGAGGCTATTTGTTGTCTTCAGAAGCTATGAATTTGAACTAAACTTATTAACCCTTCTAAAAAATATGTTCCACCTAAACTCTAAAGCACTTTGAATTGTTTCTCAGTTCATGAACAGACTTTGAGATATACTTTTTTTAACTTAAACAATTTGTAGCATGATGATTTATTTTCTTAAACAAAAGTTTCCTATTCTTATCTTAGCTTTCCATCTTAAACAATATGAGTGCTTAGCAAGACTGGAAGAGAATGGAACAAAAGGTCTGTGAGCAATATCTCTTGTTCCCTCCCCCTTTTTCTTTATTTTTACTCTCTTTTTCCTTGGAAATCTAACAATATTACCATTTTTGTGACCTGACTTGATTTTAGAGTAAGGTAAAGAGCAGATTTCCTAAGCAGCAGATTTTCAAAGAACTGGAGCCATGTCCATAGAATCCATTCCCCTAAACTTCTCAGTTTCTTTTCAAAAGTGGAAGTTTCTATGCTACAAAGAAGAGAATTTGAAAGAGAACCTGGAAAATTACTAGCTATACCATGTCCTATAGGCATAAATACCAGATGTGGAGTAGGAAACTTCTCTTACCTTTGAGAGTCCTGGCTGTATACACGCAGATTAACTTGGTGGTGGTAGCTACAATTCATCAATAAATAGTTCTGTGTTCTCACTGAATTTTTATGGTTTCATGAAGTATCTAATAAAGTGTCTCATCATTTTGTGGATTTTTTTAATGTAAATTGTTGCCTCTCTATATACATATAAGGAAAACGTGGAAGACAAAAAAGTGTATAATTCAGACATGATGTGATTTGTGAGCCAGAAGAGCAGCTATTTAAAATTACAGAATGACAGTTTCATAAATGAATATTGTGGTAGGAATATCATTATCTAAAGAACGTCAAAATTTTATTTTCTTTTTTCTTCTTTATTGGTGAAGACAAAAATTGAGATGAATATCTCCTACAGAAATTATACTACTTTCAGTCCATCTCTTTATATAGGGAGATTTAACTAAAGATTGTGCCTTCAATTTTTGAAGGCAGATCAGTGGTAAAGTATGACCTTTATAGACTTATCACGGAGCATGTACTACTGTGTAGAATGAACTGAAGAAAAATTTTGTATGACGCCTTGAAAATGTAAGGGGGTGGGAAATAATACTGCAAGTTGCTTAATGTTTGTCAGCAAATTTGTGTGAGGATGGTGCCTGTGGGAAATTTGGCTGGTGAATGGAGCTGCTCTAAGTCTGAACAAATGTATGGCTGCATTCATGCCATGTTGAGTACACCTATACTTACACCAACCAGGAAAAGCAAAGGAACAAACAAATGCTCTTTCCATCCCTTTTATTCCACCCTGCTGATCCTTAAGATGGCCATTACAGCTATGGGTACAGCTTTTTTGGTGAACCTGATATGTGCAGTGCTCTACTTTATGCCTCAGATGTTGCATTTTGATCTTATTGGTTATTTTTCTTCAGATGAAAACCAATATTTCTACTCCATAAATCAGAAATTTGATAAATTTTAAAATTTTTAATTTACCATTAGATTTAAATCTTAAAAGGTATATACTGTGTTCTGTTTGTTACCCTTACTCAGCACTTTTCATGTGCCCTTTCTCTTAAGCTCAGGAAAGAGCCCAGTGACTCTTGCAGAGGTTAAGGGTGTTGTCAGTGCAGTTCAGTGTCACCCTGGTAGTGGTGTATGTGACTGAGCAGAGAAGACATGGTCAGTGTGACATGATTGAGAATTTCAAAGATTTCATATGTGTTACTTTTCAGAATCTACTTGCTGGTTCTTTGGTTGTCTTTTCTGACCCACTGTGTGAGTATTATTTGATGTCTCTTGTAATCATTAGTGAAAAGTCATGAACCACTTTGCTTACTGAATGGATGATCTAGAAGAAAAATGCCATTATTTCAGTCCTTATGGTATATGAAATTACTTGACCCAAGTTTGCAACACAAGAATAAGGCACAAGAAGAAAGAGCAACTTAAACCCCAAACCAATACCCCAGTATTTTTAAGAATTTGTGAAGTCTTGTGTGGCAAGTTTCACACACACCAACTCTGGCATTTTTATGTGTGCCGGATGTGTACACAAGTGCACTGGAAAGGTGAAGGTGGCCCAGGTTCCTAACTAGGTGTCCCTTTCCATTCTAAATCATACTTAGAACAAACACGTATTTTTTTCTGTAGGAATAGGAGCAATGCAGCTGTTTGGAAATGCAGGGAAATGTTTGAAGCTGTGGGCTCCAGTGAGTTCACTCAGCACAATGTGCTGTGCTGTGGCAGTAGAGCCTAAACAAAAAAATCAAGTCTTCCAGGGTAGTTTTTGCCCATAAACAGAAATAACGGATTGTGACTTGCCTCGTAGTTTTCAGAGGCTCCAAAGCCCTATTACCATCTGTTGGTTAAAAAGAAATACGCTTTATAGAATTCTACTAAGAAAGGTCTGCTGTTGTGAAAATGTAATTCTGTATTGGTTTATATATTATAGAGTACTGGAAATTTAATATGCAATTCATCATATGCAATTGATGCCATGTTGTATTGCTGCTCCATGCAGCTAGGGGCAGCTGGTGCTCCTTAGATAAGCTTTGTGTGAGTAAAGTAGATGATTTTAACAGAATTTGCTGGATGAATCATTGTTAAGAGATTAGGAACCCAAAAAATTGAAGGAAGAAGCCTTTAGGAAAACGATCGCCAGTTGTTAGATAAAAGAATTATAGTAACAGTGTTGTCCATAAACTTGGTTTCTGGCTAATTATTAATAATATTACACTCAGAGGAAAATGGAAAGGGAGATAACTCAAGCTATTACAGTAAATGTTAGGACTTACTGGAGGGAATGTTCTGTTTCCATCTTACCATATTGGCTGTGGACTTTTTATGTGTGGAAGCCTTGCTACCACTCCACAGAGCTGAGGTGTATCAATGAGGCTGCTGTTTTTTACCTTAAGATGAATGAACAAGGCCTTCATGGATGTTCATCAAAAACTAAAATCAGACCTTAAAGTGGGACAGCCATGTCAGTTTATTGCTTTATGCCACCACAAAATAAGTGGATTAATAAGGTAAACAATAAAAGACTGGATAAGAAGTCTTGTGCTGGAGAAATAATAAAGAAAATTCAATCTTTCTTTGGCAAACGCATCTAAGAGCAGCCTGGTGTGTCCAAGTTTTACAAGGTACTGAGAACCTCATATAATGTGGTATGTTGGATACAATATCCACAGCCTTACCACTGAGCTGAAGAATGAAGGTCAACTGTGATTACAGTTTTTTTACTTCTGACAATTTGTATCAGATTTAACCTCTCTTGGAATCTACTTCTTCGTTTGGTTTTTAGGTTAACAGACAATAAATGGGTGTAGTGTCTGCTTACACCTTACTTTTATGAAAGTTAGTTAAATATCCATGCTATCACAACCATGGTCCAAGCTGTTCTTGTTAAAAAACACAGATAATTGTAACACTGGGAGCAGGGAAATCACATTTAGAACTGAACAAGCTGCTATCTCACTGAGGTGTCAAATGTGACTTTTTTGTGCTAAAACTTAGAATTTGTTCATGGTTCTGAATTGACCAAACTTCTTAACCTCTTGTATTCCATATATACTCCTCTTTGCTAGGAGGCAGTTACCGAAGATGGTGTTAAAATGCTAGTGTAAATTTGGCCTAAGCTTTTTCTTATCTCAGCATTCTGCTCATGTGTTTTACAGCCAATATTACTGCAGCTGCCTCTTCTCATCAAGTGCAGGTGTCTTAAAGGAAAACAAAGTTCTGAGCGAATTCCCCCTTGAGACACAGTCTACTCCACCAGAGACTGGAGAAATTAGAAATGGCAAGTGGAAATGCAAAAAACCCCAGTGTAGGTGAAGACCAGATAATTGCAGTGTACATGAACAAGCAAGTACTCACAGACTTGGTTACTGTCACAAAAAACCAAAACGCAACTAAATGGCCCAATTTCCAGAAATAAGAGCTCTTTACTGAGTGCATGCAGTTGCAGATACTAAACCAGTTACACAGGCAGACTTTTGCCTGCACATAGCCGTACTAGGAGATACTTACTACATAGGAGATACTTACCCTACTACCTAAAAGGCATTAATCTTTATGGTAGAGGTCTACAGTGTGATTTCAGGGAAATGAAATGGAAAAATTCCTTGATCAGAACACATTTTTTTTTTTTTAAATTTACCTTTAAGCAGAAAGTTATGGCAATAGCACTTCTGTTTTTCCTTGCTTACCTTAATTCTAGAAATGAGAGATATCTGCATCTATACAATTGTATCCCAGATGTTTGAAGTTCTTTTGTATACAAGACAAATTGTATTGCAGTGAAAGTCTGTTGCAGTACAGATTGTCTTTAGTGTTGGGGTTGAGAAAAAACGTGGGACACTGTTGCGGCACGGGGGCAGGCCAGCCCGCACTGCAACTTCTCCCTGGAGGGTCAGAGCTCCGATACGAGGGGCAGGGGCTTTACCACGTCCCCACGCACGGCCGATGGAATAATGGCTGTGGAGACAGGAGGGGTTCTTCAAGAATTCCTAGCAGCTTTATTGGCAGAGGTCGACGCCAGCACCCCGGCGAACCTTCAATACTTCACATGCTGGAATAGAAGGGAAGAACCCCTAAAAAGGGTAAGGGCACCAGGTTTTATCCCAGGATAGCAAGGGGAGGGGGGAACGTCAGAACCCAAAGACTTGGGGTCTGGGGGTGGCACACAGGAGCGGCCAGGGGAATGAGGGCCAGTGGGAGGACAGGGAGGGCGTGGCCAGGGGGGCAGGGATCAATGGGACTTGGAAGCTGACCATGTAAGGCAAACAGGGGAAAGTGAAAGCGAAACTGAAATAGATGCCACGTGCGTATCTGAAGCCTTGTGGGAGAAGGCAGAACCCAGGGGCTGTCCTTCCAGGGTATCCACAGGACACGTTTGCCTTTCCATCAGAATGAACTTCTCTTGCAGTTTTAAAAATTGTAATTTTGTGTAGTCATTTTTTTTTTTCTCTTTTAATCTTCTGGGAGCTATTGATGTCAATGGAAGATGAAGCTGTTAAAACTAGCGCAGCGTATGACTCCAGAATAAGGGCAGTAACTGACTTCAACACCGTAAAATATTTGTAGTTAATTCTGCATGCTAGTTACTTTCAAAGTTTGTGCTTGCTGTTCAATGTGCAACAGCAGTTTGAGTTACAATCCACTTAATGGTGTTAGAATATGGTAAGCAAGCATTATGCTACTGTGAATATTAGAGCTAAACTATGTGCTTGAATTTGGAGTTCTTGCCTGAGCAGGTGTTAAGCAGGTTGCTGCTCCTCCACTACAGCTTTATCTTCACATTAAAATAAAGCTGTCTGTTATAATGCCCTGGTGATGACTTTCACAAGCCAGTTTGGGCACATGTGATGTCAGGAAGTCAGAAGTCAGTATGGGGAAGGGGCTGGTTTTGGCAGGGAGTGTCGGGTAGCAGCCAGCACCAGTAGTAGCTTGCTCAAAGCAGGTCTGTGTGACCCTGGGACCCTCAGACTTTGTACTAAACCTATTCCTAACAATTGTTGAGCCATGTACAAACTATCCAATGACTATCACACAGATGGAAAATTTCTTCACAATGGAGTTACCTGGAGAAATTTTTCATTTTGGCAATGTTTGGGGCTTCTCCATTGTTCAGCCTGTGGGAAGGCCAATCAAAGGAAGTGCAGGCTGCAGCAAGAGCATGGCTATGTTTGGGCAGTGACTGTGAGGTTTATTGGGTAAGGCTCAGCCAGTGCTTGTGGTGGAGAGAAAGCTTTGGGTCTCAGCCTTTGTAGGGCTGAACAGAGGCTGTCAAATAACATAATGCCGCCATTTTCAAACTAGTCATTTTTTGGGAGAAGGTAGTAAAAAGTAACCTGGGAAGTCGAACACAGTTTATGCTCTAGAGAAATAGGATTGATTTTATCTCTATCATAACCATGTTGAATTTTACTGGATTTGTCTGAAGTGAGGTTCATCAAACATTCACTCTAGATACTGTATGGAAAAAAGAAGTGTGCGTGCCTTCAAGAGTCTTTTTGACATGCACTTTCTTGCTTGTGATTTTATAAGGTTTTGAGTGTAATGGTTAAGATGGGATTCCTTTTTTTTTTCTCTTATGTTGTGCCCATATGATCTCAGCTGGAGCCTGAGATGTGGCTATGACTGGCAGCATCCCTTAAACAAGGAACAATGAGTGAGAAAAAACTGATTACCTTCACATTATTGTGTGATAATTAAAGCTGTGATCTAATTAACCTTCATTGCCATCAAGTGGTTCTTCTGAGAAAACCGTTTCTTAGTGGCATTCCCTTGCTTAATCAAAATTGCAAGCAAGTGGATAATTCTGGACTAAGACTTACCTGAAAGGTTTTGAATACCCTTCTCTGTAGCACTGCCATGTGCCGTCGTCTTCATTACCTCTAGCGTTACTGTTTTTATGTATTTGTCATCCTAAATTTACACTGAAATTGCATATTTACCTTGGAAATACAAAGCCATTTAAATCCTCTGAAATTTCCTTTGCTTAGGAAGAGAGGTTTTTAATGCCTAAAATGGGATGGAAGCAGGGGGAATATAGGAAACACACATTTCAAGACACTGACTTACAATCATTGATCTTAGTAATGTGATTGTAGTGAAACTTTACTTGCCATACCTTTTCTCTTACAGTTAACGGGATTCAAAATGATGTGAAGTTTCCCTTACTGAGGCCACTCCTGTCTTACTTCCCTTTTTTCCCAGTGTTTTCTCAAGGATTTAAAGGGGCAGAGAGGGATTAATCTTTAACGACACCCTTTATTCGGACTGCAGCACACTGCTTTCTAATTTAGGGTGCATTGCCAGAATCCTGAAGTGCCAGCTTTAGATTTAGTGTCAGCAGTCAGGAAAATGACTCAGAGGAACTCAACACCACAGATACTCAGCTTGGCAGAATTCAACACTGGGGATTCCAAAGCAGGAAGAAGAGAGTTTGAGGGTATGTAGTGTTTAGGGGGAAGTGAAAGAAGGAGTAGAAAAGTGAGCAAATTTGTATGAAAATTACAGTTGCACATTTTCAAGTCATAGAAATAAGGTGGGGGGGGTAGGTTTTTTTTGGTTTTTTTTTTTTTTTTTTTGTGGGAAAACAGGAAGGAGAGCATGAAAAGTATGATGTCTTCCTATAACTAAGATGATCCTAGGCATATTCTTTTCTGGACCACAATGTAGATTCAGCCAGGCAAAGTCTGTAACTTATTTTGAACAGAAGAGTTCAGCTGTGTATGAACTTTATAAAGCAAAATCACTATATAAAATGACAGATACAGTCATACATTTAGACTCTAGAGTAGGATGATGCTATAGCCTTTTTTCAGTCCAGTTATGCCAGAAGGAACCTAACCTATTCTGCCCATTCTGATCTGCATTGAGCAAATCTTTTAAACACATGCTTTATAATAATCCTGCTATTTTAAATCCACATGGATTTCTCTTAGTTCAGAAAATAAAACTGCAAGCACAAAATACAGCCTGAATCTGTCCTCAGTGTAGCAGGTAGAGCTGATAGAGCTCAGCTGACTTTATGCTGTCTGACAAGATCAGCTGCTTCCAGGTAAGGCTGGTAGCCCAGGCTGAATAGGCTTCACTATTCATCCTGATGTCTGTCTTGTGGACTGATGTGAATATGCTAATATAACAGGCCTAGTGTTAACAGTTTGGCTAACAGACTCAGCACAGCTGAATCTTTGGACTTAATCTTGTGGGACTACTCATGGTGAAGGTGCAAAAACATAGGAAAAACTACTTGTAGGCCAAAATCTGCCTTATAAGAACTATGCAATGACAACCACTTAAATGCAGTTCTAGATATTTTGCTTATTTTATCCTGACTTGTATGAATCAAGTTCTACCCTATTCTACTAAGGAAAAGGACTAAACTTCCCTACGAGCTAAACTGATGGAACACAGTAGCTGATGGACTTTTTTTACCATCTCCAAAATTTTTATGAAATGAAGCTATTTTTAACTTGTGTGACATTCTAGTACATTCAGATGTTTGTGATGTGTCCTTAGTGACTTGTGGTGTACAGTGATTTTAAATTTAAATTAGATTTTAAAAGGAAGCATTTATTAACTGCTTACATATCTTTTGAACTAGAAATAGTGTTGGGTGTCTGTCACAATGGGAAATTTTAAAATATGTTAGATATCTGATGTGTTTATGCCTTTGAAATTTTTCTCTGTAAACAGGTTTTAGTTCTTGTGGCTGCAGCATGTGACTAATCTTTATTTGCTTCTTGCCTCTGTCAGGGACATCTGCTGTAATCAAAAAGCAAAGAAAAACCAGCAAAACTCTCAAAGGATTTTTAAAATCTGAACACATGGGAGGAATGTGCTGTTTTCCTTTAACTTTTATGGTTAACAAAAGTCTAAAGTATTGAGAAAACTTGTTGCTTTAGATGCTCAAATTTATATCTGTGTTCTAGTAAATCAGTAGTATGGTCTTGTCTTCCACTGGTCTTTAGCAGTACTAAGATATTTATAAAAGACGACGTCAGCCTGTTGAGTCCATTCAACAGCTGCTGTTTTGCTATGGGAAACCAGAGTAATAGTCAAAGTATCCTTTCAGATCTGGGAGTGTAATCGCTCTTTACAAATGCTGGTGTAGTGGCAACTTACATTGCACAAAAAAAACCAGGACAAATCTGAATAGTGCCAGGAATAGTGTTTAAATTTTTCTGCTGCAGTCTGTTATAATACAGTGAGACCTAGGAGCAAACGATCATTGGTAATTCATCAACATTCATTGCCAGGGGCAATAACATGCTTTTGCTTTCCTGATCTTAGCATTTTGGTTTTCATTGCAACCTGAGTGCACATTTCTAGGAATAAAGGAAGATTTGCATGGTTGTGCATCAACTGACTTCCCTACAACGTCTGCCACAAATGGGATTCCTTTTTCAGCAGTAATATTTTCTTATTGTGAGGCTGACAATAAAAAATCAAATTCCTGCTAATTATGCCAGAAGTTTTAATAAGTTATTTATAAATTTACACTAAGAGTCTGATTCCTCATTGATATAAATCAGCATGATGGTTTTTAGCTGAGAATGTGTGTTCTCGTGTGACAAAATCATTGTTTCAAATCTACCCTTAAAAGAATTTTGTTCCCATGACAGCCTAGCAGGGCAGAAGGCCTTTGTCTTGATAAATACTTTGACATTGGGTTTGAAAGGTTGCTCTACTCTGTTGCAAGGCTATCAAAGAGAAGCTTGTCTGATATTTAGTGGTTGTAGGAACAGTTTTCAAAACAAAGCAATTGCAGCAGATCTGGGAGGATGATGAGGGAAAGGGGAGAACTATTCCAAGCTTCAGTATCAAAAATTAAGTGCTTAAATTATCAAGAATGAAAATATGAAGTGTGACTTGGTTAGTGGAGTTTCTGAGTACCCTTCTGAGGGGACTTATCAAGCCTGTTTGAGCACTGGAACTGACTCTCTGCCAAGTCTTAGCAATGTAGATATCCTTACCTTAGTTTGGTTGGAGGAGTAATCCCATGTTTGATGAAAGCTGTTCATTTTGTGCCAGCCCTGGCTCTGGTAGGCTAATAAAACTGGTCTGCTTGGATCTAGAAGTAGTGCAGTCCATAATGAGGTGATGGGACACAGTTAGGGATGCTAATCTTATCTGAGACCTGGTATTTGAGAGAGTCCCAGGAATGCTGAAGGTGCCTCTTTTTTTACAGACTGCTATACTGCAATTCTACAAGAGAGATAAGATGACCTCCTTCTCGCTTACATATTAATATATGAGCAGGAACACCATTTAATCACAGGAAGGAAAGCTCTGTACACTATTCCAGACAGCCAATTGCTTCAGTATCCTTGTTCAAGCTGTAGTCGCTTGTGTTGTGGGGAAAAGGTTATGCTCACAGCAGTGCTTTAATAGCAGTTATTTTTGGGAGAGGAGAGAGATCAGAAATTAACCTCATTCCTTGGTAGAGACTTCATAAAATATTTATTATAATTGTCTCAACAATTTATAAGGTCATGACCATTTTGGGTAAAATGAACAGTCTGTTTTCCAAAATGACACAATAGAATTAGGGCAGAGATTGCAGTTGAGATTCCTTGCCCAAGTAGCAGGCCAAAGGCTACCCCAGGAAAGCTGGATCCAAGCATAACTCTTAGTGGAAGAAAAAACTTAAATTCTTCTTTTAAAATGTTAAATGCACTATCTGAGGTAAGCTGTTTCAGTGTTTAATAATTTTACACCATTTGTTTGGAAAGTTTGCACTTCCTGCAGTTTAACCCAGTAAGCTCCAAAATGCAATTACTAGTTTTCGTATCCTTGTCATCAAATGTTAAATATGTCATATACCTTCAGTAAGTGATCTTTTTCTTCACATAATTCTGTGTCAAGTGATAACTAGTGTACAGACTTCTCTTGGACAGAGGAAAAAGGACCTGAGTTAAAGAAGCTTTTTCTGAGGGGTGCTAAATTTATGACTTACAAGCCCATACTGCTTTTATCTTGGACAAACATTGATTTGCCTTACATTTAGCTATCCAAATTGGCAAATGCTGATATGAAACTGGTCTTCATTTGTGCATTTTGTATAACTTCTGCAAAAGATTTGCCCCTCATTTGAGTGTGGTACGATTTGAGATATCTTATATTTTATAAAGAGTAAACAAAATTCTCCATATCATCATCTGTATTAATGAGAATGATATGCTACACTTTTAAAATCATTGCTAAAAATATTTTGAGAGCAGTTCAACACTTCAACTCAGTGTCCTTATTGCTTCATTATTTTCCATGATCTTGTCAGTGTGGTAATTGTGCTTTGTATATATAGATATGAGAAAACCTTGAGAGGTTCAGTTAAAGGAGCACTGGAAAACATTTCAGTTGTGAAATGAAACCACACAGAAGAGATTTCTGTTGCGGCGCGGATGCAGGCTGCTTGACACCGCAATCTTCCTGCATGCATCTCCACGGGGGAAGGTGCTCCAGTCGGGGCGGAGAAGGCACAGCACTCTTGCACGCACAGCCGGTGGAAATAAGGCTACGGAGGCAGGAGGGGTCCTCGTGTGGGTTCCCAGCGGCGTTTATTAGTGGCAGAGGTCGACGCCTACACAGCGGCAGACCTCAACACCCATCCACACACTGGAAGGGTCCAGGGACAAAGACAAGGGAAAGCTGAGGGTCCAGGATTATATATAGGTATGGAGGGGGTGGAGCCAAGTGGCAGGAACCAATCAACAGGAAGGGCAGGTGGGGGAGTAAGCACATACACCAATGGGGAAGCAGACTGGGGAGAGCAGACAGAGGGGCCAGCCAATGGGGAAACAGAGAACCGAGAACATCCTAGAGACTAACCTTGTATGGTAAACTGGGGGGCGAGCCGGCCAACGGGCCGACTACTGATGGGGTTATGGGATACAGAGCATGGCCATACAAGGCAAACAAGGGGAGTGGAACTGGGGTAACTGACAACTGGTCCTTGGTCTTCTATGGGAGAAGCCAAAGCCTAGGGGGTGCCCCCTGCAGGGCATCCACAGATTTCAACAATCTAGCAATTTGCTCTCTAGTGGGAGGTCTTGTTTGGGAGTAACTGGTAACAGGAGAACTTGTATTACTGCAATTGCAACTTGCAGTATTTATTTGAAAATTACAATGAGTATTCTAAAAGCATGGTATTAAAATATTGCTCTCCTACTTTTCTTAACAGTGTGGAATTTGTACTTTAAAATCCAGTGTTTGAGACAAACTTAGAATAATTCAATCAAACTAAAATGTATTTGACTTAAAGTCAAGCCATGTCAAAGATGACATCTGCTTCTGTTTTGACTGTACTTTCACATTTTCTATTTCCTTCGTTCTTGAGAGAAAGGAGACAGTGGCTAATACACTGCTTCTGTAAGGAACAAGAGATCTGTTTAAATCTAAGCAGATGAGTAATCTTACTGACATCAGTGGGACTGTTTGATAGCTGAAAAGAAATTGAGTTTAATTTTATAATACACTTTTCCCCTATAAAATATATTGTATCTTTCTTGATAGTTCTTATGCTTAAATCACAGTAGTTTTTCAAACCAATCACTAAGGGGAAAACCAAATGAAATTTGAACTTAAATTTTCTAAGAATATCTTATGATGCAATGTTTCAAATGTTACCAGTGAGATTTTGGAACCTCATTTGCCTGAAGTTTGACATTATTAAAGCTGTTAATGCTTTGCAGGTCTGTGTTTATATGCCTAGTACATCAAGATGCTTTTGATAATGTGTTGTGTGCAACAGACTTGTGTGCAAATTTTTCTTTCATCCATTATACTCTTTCTAGGATCTTTCATTTAAAGGAAAAGTGTAAGCCTTCTGTAAAAAAGTTTTGTCTCCTTACTAGGTCATATATTCATTGCAGCATCTTAAGTAAAGACATATTCTTGCAGAAGTAATTGGCAACTATGTCAGCTAATAACTCCGAAGACTTGATTTGTGCTGCTGTGAATGTGCTACTATGAACATTATTTGGTGGTTTTCCTACTATTTTTTTTCTGTCTAACATTTTATTCTAAATATCAGTGCAGCAGTCAAACTTAATATTTTTTGAGTTTTTTACCTTGACAGATCATTCATTGCTTAGTGTAATAGTGCTGCAGAATGTTGTAGTGATGAGTTTGTCATGATGTGCCTCCAAATGGCCATTTGTTTACAAGAGCTTCTGTGTTATTTGGTGGAATAACTGAAAATTAGGTTCAGCCACCAAACTTTCACTTAGAGAAGTAAATGCAGAGATTTAATTTTAGAATGGCTGAAATATATATGAAGTCATATTTACTTTCACAATTTTTGTTTCTGATTGTGATTACGAGATCTGCTTGTGTAACTACACATTTATTCTCTGGCTGCCTTCCTTTCTGTTGAGGAAGTAGAATGAAGGTAGGATGCCCAGCAAAGCAGCCACAGGGCCTTAATGAAGTAGAGATATGCTAGGCAAAAGAAAAAAAGAAAGTCCTTTTGCCAAAGTTATTAAATTCAGGAAAGTTGTGCGTAAATAATCTGCCACTATTGGCTTAAGACACCATGCTTGACTATTAGATCTGATTGTGTTGCATAAATGACATCTGCTGGGCAGTGCAACAGACCTGGAGTTTAGATATCCATGCTCTAATGGTTGATACACTGCAAGAAAATTCTCTTTGTACTTCTGTTTGCTTTTACTTAAATTTCCAGCGATAATGTGAAATGTAGTAATTTGTACTAGATGGACTGCAGGGATAGATAAAGGAGTTATTTGCCATTTGTAGCAGATTAAATAAGGCTTTTGCTTCAATGAAAACATCTTGCAGCTGAATGCTATAATCAGACGATCTGACATTGGGAGAAAAATCTGAGCTCACCAAAAGACCTTGTCAGGTTGTCTTCATTAAATATAATTTTCAGTTTTTCTCAGTTGTTGAATAGTTTCAAATTTATAAAAACCTCATGTCTACATCAAGCATATGGCACACTGAAAATTAATGAAATCATTGCTATAATGCAGTAGGGTGCTGCTGTTCCAGTGAAACCAATAAGAAATTTGATCAACGTGCAGTTAGAGAGCAAGGAAGGATATTTTCACAATTATATCCTGCAAATTTAGTAAAATATTCCTCTAAGGTTATTTTTATGAAAATACCTGTGGCACAGTCACATATTTGATAATGCAGTATTCTGATTCTTTGTGGTTTCTTTTCTTTCAAAAATTAGAACACCTGACTGTTCATACTTGCAGATCTCTTATTTTACAGTTTTGACGGTGACTGTTTAATGTATGCCTGCTTGGTTTCTCTTGGGTTTATAGCATTGTGGTTTCTTAATTAATATCTGTTTTTCCTGCTGCCACACTATCATGGTACATTCATGACAAATGGCTTGCAAAGTTATCAAAACTCTTTTGTGGATGTCTTTCATGGCAGAAAACAAGTCTGTTTCCTCTGTGACTATGTATTTTATAAAAATATATTAATTCTGAACTTCTGCTCCTTGCACAGTGAGCTGACAGTTTGCAAGTGACAGGTCTGCTGAATGGCTTTGCAAATAGAAAAAGAGTTTCAAGTAAGTGAATAATTGCTTTATAGCACCTTTCATGTCAATAGGAGTCTTTTCATAGAATACTGTAATCTTTGGATCCTGCCTATATAGCCCATTAAATGCATTTAAAATATTGTAAGTGCATAATTTTATCTTGCCATATTCCTGTGTTCCTTGACAATATCTCCTGTTAAAGTCATAATATCCTATTATCTGAAGTAGGTTGAAGTAGTAGAGGATCTTGATGTACTATTTAAAGTGTTTTTTGTCAGTGGACAGGAACAGTGGGCCGATCATGTCAAAACCTTTTATCATTAGCAGTTGTAAGTTCTTCCTAAAACTGTTTTGGATTTAGCGATCTAAAAGATGAGTCTGTCATATTAGAGAGTCTCCCTGTTGACTGGCCTTTTCTCTCTCCCAACCAAAAATTCATGGGATTATAGGAGGAGGAGGAGTGAGTATTCAGAAGAAAACTATTACAGGATTTTCTCTTTTTACTTTCATTGATGAAAATTGTGAGGGGTACAATTTCTTCTTATGCTATGGCAGTCCTGCAGTTCTAGAGGTGACAAAAGCAGAGTGATACTGGTGTGAAACAAGGCAGGATGGAGTCTAACTATACTGAATGGGAAAGGACAGGGCAGAGCAAGAGAGGATGCTGTGGTAGCCCACTTTGGTGATTGCTTCATTTTGATTGAAAATGGTGTATTTTTCTTTGAGAGTTTTGTGCAGCGACGGGGAAAAGAAACATCTTTAGGATTAGAAAATGTAAATATTTTTGCAAAGACCAAGAGTTCATTCAGCCTAACAAGGCTAGATTACCTTTTAATAGGTTTAAATCTGGTGTTTTCTTTTTATACAGATGAGTATGCTTTTTGCAATACCAGGCCATTCTTTGGAGGTTGTCCTTTATCTACAGAAACTTTTCTCTAGTCCTACAAAATACTTTCTTAGGGCCATAGGAGAATCCTATTTCTTGCCAATGTAACCTAAGTAATTTCTGCTGTGCTCTGTGGAGTTCCTTTGTATTTTTCAAGAACACATCAAAAGACAAACCCCAAGTTAGTCCCAGTGTGTTTATGTCACTGACCAGGTTTTTAAAGGTAGTTCCAGTGCAAGTGGCTGTTTAGGGAATTGTAGAAAAGATGTACAAAAAGATTAACATAAGCATAGCATTTTAAAATCAGCAGGTATACAGCTATCAAGTTCTTGATATGGTTAATTATTTGGAGATGACTGAAAATAAGAGTGTAGAGTTTGAATTGAAGAGAAACAGCAATTACTTACAAGAACTAAAAAACCCAAAGTTGTGAAATTCTTGTCAGGCATCAGTTCCAAGGATCTGCTAATGAATTATTAAACTGACCCGTGGCCTCAAAATAGATTTTTTTAAAGAGTGAGAAAATGACATCTCTTGAATGATCTGAAATAAATGTGATGGTAATTGACTTTGAAAGTGTTGTGAGAATATTAAGAAGATACCATCTGATTCATACATTTTTGCATTAATTGCATGGTTTAAAGTAAACATAGAAGTTCCTAATTATGTCTTTGTGCAGCTGTCAGGCTACTTTTATCTTTGTTTAGAGTTATGCTTTCAGTCTGTGATAGAATACCAGTTATTACAGGTATAGACTTAGAGTGAAGGAAATGACTTGAAATGCACCAGATTATCTGAAAATAATTAGGTATGTGTTAAGTGGCATTTTTCTTGGGAGTAGACCCAAGAAAAGGACTCACAGTGAAAATATTTTCCTGAATGTTGTTCCCAGCCATGAAAAAAAAAACCCAAAAAACCAAAAGTAAAACATTTGGGAAAATTTTATTCATCTGGAGAATTAAATACTATAGTTCCATATTGCTTCTTTTAGGAAACCCAGTAAGACACTTTGAGCATGCAAGTATCAGAGAACTGAAACATAGGCACACATTCTTACACTGTGTCTGCTGTCCTTTTTGCCTCTATGAAGATTTTTACCCATAGGATACCAGAGTCTGAAATAATATTGCTGTACACAAATACATTGCTTTCCATTCTCCTAACCTTAATATGAATTTATTTGCTGCAACATTGATATAAGAAAACGAAATATAGCCCAGTGCAAATTTTGGTTAAGAAAAAAATAAAGTTTCTTGAGGAGACTGTAGTTGGACCATCAACGGGAACAAAATTACTGGAGTGGTTCCATAGAGAAAAGAATATCTTAGGCCACCAAGGAGGTAGCTGGAGATCAAAGAAGATTCTTATCTTCACATAAAAGTCTCTGAGTGAGTGCAGGCAGGCAAGCAAGCAAGTGAAGACCACCTGAGGGAGAGAAAATAATTACATGGATATCAAGTTATGTTGCTTCTCCTTTAAAATGATGGAAGTTAGTATAGTTCATGGGGATAAAAATTGTGAGAAAATTTTGCAAGCAGTCCTGATAACTCTTACTTAATGAGGAAATAAAACCACTTGTTTTTGGAGAAGCTTGTTACTGTGTCACTAGAACTGTAATTTTTACCTGAATGTTCACCAGTGGTTCTATGAACAATGGTTGGAATTGCTTTGCATGTGGAGTTTAATAAAAGATATAATCATAATTCCATGAATCCTCTACCAGGAGAAGCCCTATATAGTTACTTAAAAATTAAAGTGCAGAATCCCAAGCTTGTCACAGATGGAAGTGCAAACAGACAGCTTCTTCTGTAACGATGACACAATGCTCACAAGGAGCTGGCTCATTCTGAATCTTTTAGAGAGGCCACAGAGAGTATCAGTGCATCAGAATTCAGGTTTAAAGTGAATGAAAAAGTTTAACTTCTGGCTAATATTTAACTAGCCTGAGTTTGATTTTCTTTCACAATGCATCTTAGATATGAGCATTTCAGCTGAAGTGAAAGCATTTCAGTTTCTTAGAGTTTTCTAATTTTTTTGGCTGAAAGAATTTTTATTTTTCTGCGGAAAAGGAAAAAAAACCACTTTCCATTAAAAAGCCTGCATCCTTTTTCTAACAGGGATGAAAGCCTGCACTGAGACAGCAAAAAAGGCCAGGCCTTGCCCTGTACTTTCTCTTTGTAATGTTTAGTTTTCCAATTTCCAATTCTTAGTAAATCTGGATTTTTTTTAGATGAACGGCAATCTTGATAGGGAAATATGAAATTTCATATATCATTGAAAGTATTTTATTTTTAAGATTGCTACCAAAATTGCCAGACCAGCTGGTGAGTTTACAATGCCTTTGATGCCACTAGACCTTCTCAAAAACATAGCTCTTAACAGCATATTATACAATAAGCTGCCTGTGCCGCAAATGAATCTGTGGGATGCAGGTATCAAATTGTGGAAGCCTATAGGAGTGAGAACTAAGGATGCTGTGTTTTATATAAGTTCTGGCTTCCCAGCTATTGGGGTTTCAGACATATCTAGTTATTAAATTAGTGTGTGGTACTCATAACATTTGCTTTTATAACCCCTATTACTGCACAAATCTCTATTATAATACTTCAGTTTTTCTATGAATAGCTGTATCCTGTGCTTAAAACAACAGATACAATGCTTGAACTAGAAATTTTTTCTGCCTTAAAAATGAAGATAACTGAGTTCAGATTCCATCTAGTTGCTTAATTTGCTCTGTAAATAACTTTTAGAATACTCTGTATCCAACACAAGCTTTAATTTCCTGAAAGACTTTTCTCTATTATATTTTTCTGTGTTCTTCAGTGAGTTCTCTAGATGAACCATGAGAAAGAACAAGGAAATGGTGAGGGTAATTTTTCTCCTTTAATAAAAAGTAAATTAATGATAGAAAAAGTACAGATATTGCAGCAGAATACATCAAAGATGCACCAGGTGAGAAATGTCCATAATTCATCCAGAAGTGTTATGACAGAATATACAGATACCATTTTTAGTTGCATTAATAGATCCACAGGTAAACTTTGATTAACAGTTTCCATGTACTGGGATAAAGCAGCCATGATTTATAGACTTCTTGCCCGGAATGTGCGACAGTACTGAAATCCATAAAGAGAATAAAACCTCTCCCAAGTGATTTCCTGCTTGTCCCTGTTGCTTCACATACCATATTGTTTAAATTACACAATCTGGAGCAGGTTTTCTGAAAAGGAACCTTTCTAGTTCAGTTAGACTTGTGCCTAAGGTAGCTTAGGGGATTCCCCTGCAAGCATCCACCTTGCTTGTCTTTCACTGCATCTGCTCAGATTAGGAAAATGTTACACCTATTTTAGTATCTTACAGATTTTTTTTTTGAGGTAGTAAAATCTCAATTTAATCGAGTATTTTAAAATAGCACTTAGCTGCTGAGAATTGTTTGGGTTCATTGCAGGGCAGACTTAGTCTGTCTTCTACAGGCTACAGAAGAGGTCAGACTCTCCGATGGTACAAATCAAAGTGCTTCACTGATTTCCGTAGGGCCTTTATCACTAACTCCCATATTTCCTACCTCCTGTCTCAGGTATTACAAAGTATTAAAAAACCCTCAAAGGAACTCTACATACTTGTTCTGCAAACCCTCCCTCCTCTACCCCCAGCTTCTATACTTGCTGCAATAGAATTAATTCCGAACTTCTTTTTAAGGAGGGTCATCTAAGTTCTTCAATACAAGGTAATAAAATCCTTTCTAGAATTGTTCCAATATAACTAATGAAAAACTTCTTCCTAAGTAATTTAGCTCACAGAGATGGAGATATAGGCTAATAAGGATGGAAATTTGAAGGAAGAATTTTGCTTGGAATAAATGAAGAAGTTAACTATAACCATGTAAAAAATGTTCAATTTCATAAATTATCTTTGTAGTTTGGTGGTAGATGTTGTCAGAAGTCCAGTAGAAAATCTGCAGTAAGCAATTTTCTTCAAGTCATATAACATACATGGAAATTCTTCCTTCTGATTTTAAAATGAATTTTTAACTGGTTTCTGAAATGAGGGATGAAAGCATGGGTTATTTGTCCAAGTTTTCATTTTAGCAAGTCTGCACTGCATTGGTGATGTATGTTTGCTTTTGTTGTGTTAATCCTGCTAGTCATTGCATGCAGGACTTTCCCTGGCATAGTTTTCCTCTGACAGCCATGGATTACCAAGTATGAATGAGCAATCATATCTGATGTTCAGGCAGATAATCAGTCCTACTGTGAAATAGCTTGACTGTCTAGGTGTTACCTTGTAGGCTACCGTGTACATCTGAATACAGCTAAATTACACTGGGAGTGATTGCAAATTGTCATGAGAAATGAAATGTCCCTCTGACACCAGTACATTTGGAGCTAAATAATGTCATCTGGAGAGCAACTAAGGCATGCAGAATTGTTTTGGATGGTGCTTTCTGAGATAAAATTGTTCCGAAGGCTTTAAGTTCAATCCTTTTGGTTTGTGCATTTGAAACATTCCTCTGTGTTGCTGTCTTCCCTGGTTCACAAAGCTGTCAAAAGGCAGAAGAAACTGCATAGTTTCTTCATGACTCTTCTGAGGTTGCGGTATGTTGTGTACATATAGACACCTATACACACTTTTATCAGTGAATTCTTGCATGAAATTTCAATACCATGGCACCAGAGTGCATGTTAGCACAGTCATGTGTGCATGTCCTTATCTCCAAGCACTTTCTACCTTTGCTGTTTCTCATCACAATATGTAGTTAGCAGTGGAAGATCAGTGAGACCAAGTGCCTCCTGTGCTCGCTTTTAGCTTTCCTGTGCTTCCAGTTGCAATTCTATGTATAGTATGTTTTCTTACCTCTGTTGTGATACAGAAACATCCAAGACGACTTTTTTTGGTGGAAGGGGTTCGTTGTTAACTATAACTGCAGTACCAGATAACTACCAAATCAGAGAAGTTCTTGGGGCAGTTTACAGATTGTAATTACTAAAAATAAAATAAATCACGCAGGTTTCTCATTTTTCACCTTGAGTATCGATGGACCCAGGATCATTTTTCCCTGAATAGATTGTAGAAAAAGAATGATTAGTCTGACTTCCTTACAGGATACACAGAGGTTGCATTCTCCCTGGTGTGTCCTTGGTAATATTACTTACAAAAATGTCCAGTATTAACTTTAGAATAGCCAAGGACAGAAAATCAATGGTTTGTTTAGGAAACCATCCTAAAAGTCTTTGCTCTAAAAATATCTGGATTAGTTCGTCTAATGGTATTTTTTTTTCTATTGTTGTAGGGTTCACTGTGAAAAGTTCCACTTTTTATATGCTTTAACTAGCTTTCTGATGGTTCTTCTAGTGTCTCTTCCTAATGTTCTGTAATGTCTATTTTCTGGTAGTAGAATTGTTCCTCATGGATCATTTATGAACAATTTCTTACAAATTTTAACATGGTGAGCTACATTATTCTGGTACTGATTACACTGTCAGTGTTGCCTCACCACTCCGACTTGATTCCCTTGGTTGTGCACACACAGACTGCAGTAATCTTATGGTGCAAAGATGAGTCAAGTCTTTTTCTCATTGCCTGTGCCTCCTTTACAACTGCTCTGCTTGGCTTTATTTCTAAGAAAGTAAGTATTTAGCTATAACCATGTGGTTACTTAAGTTATAGTCATTCATGTGCTTAAACATCTGCAGTATCTGGGCATTAGCTTTGCTCCTCTCTCTTCTGAAGAATAAAGATTTGTAGTATTAGAAATACCATCCTGTCCTCCTTCTCCTCTCTCTTTAAGTTTGGTTTTAGTTTCTAGCTTTATTATCTTCCACTTTTAGCCATAAATCCCTTCTCCCAGATTCTCCTTGACCCTCAGCATTTTTCATTTATGTTCTTTCTAGTTTCTCCTTGACTAATCATCTTGTATTTTTTTAATAGCCTGGAGAACTTTAACCGAAATGCCATTTTTAATCTCATTTTCTGTTTCCAGCATGCATTTTAGTAATCCTCTTTTCTTATACTACTTGCAATTAATGTATCCCATTAGTGTCCCAGACCATCAATCTGTCATTTGCTCAAAGGATTAATGTTGAAAAATGTATTAACACTAATACATAGTAAATGAGAGGGATTCCTCTTATGCCTCTGACTTCACCATGCTCACTGGAAACAAGAATGCTGCTTTACCTGGAGTCCTAACTAGAATGAGCATAAAACACAAAGACTGTTTCTTAACAGATAGATTCTCCAAGACATTAATTAAAACCTGTTTCCAGCAATAGGGAATATTTTCCTGTAGTCTGTTGACAATCCTCTTGCTGTGTGCTATGTGGTGACAGTCTTTGCCAAATCAGCCTGCAGAAGTAAAGGCTAACCATTTATTGAAATACTGCACTGAATTAGCTTTATAGCTAAAATTTTGAGAGTAAAGAAGAGTACAAAAATAGATTTCTGGGGGTCTTGGACCTCTTTAGTTCTGACCAGGCTCTGACAGGAGTAAAACTAGCCTTCAGAAGGATTATGCTCTGTCGCCTTGGAAAAATGCTTTCTTGTGGAGAGGTCAGGTACCCAATGTGCATCCTGGTGTGTGCAGACTTGAGTCAATTCTGTACCTTCTTAGCAACTATATTACAAGATGTCAGAGTAATTTCTGTTTCTTGGCCGAGACTGAAAATATATATATATGCACACATATACACACACACTAGTTCTTAACTGCCTTCTGTAGATCTACCAGGTATTTTGGATGCCAGTAGAAAACAATAAATTGGCTTAATCTGTACTTGGGAGTATTTTACCTGTGGCCATTGCTGCTTTCCCAAACTACAAGGACAACATTCTCTTTGTGAAATTCCTGTTTATTTGACTGGGCCCAGCCTAAGACTGAAGTAGCAGAATTTTCACTACTCAGTGTTTTATACTGATGTTGCAGGAAGATCTCGAAATGGATTTATTATTTATTAAGCCTTAGTATTGACAGACTAAGCGTCTTCTGTAACTGGAGCAGGCAATACTCCCGATATTGGCCTGAACTTTGCTAGAGTTTAAGTGGCATTTCACTGTCAATTTTTGGACTCTGTTGATCAACACACCTGTGCAGTTTCAGCTTCATAATCTGTTGATTTTACAGTTGTTTATCAATAAAATTAACTTGAACTACATAAATTTTGTTAACAACCTTCTCATTTGTGTGCTTACAGATTTTAGAAAGATAAGCTTTCTAAGTAAAATACAGACTTTATTTGTAAAGTATTTGTTTCATTCCTGTGCACTGTGGCAAAGGAGGATCCACAGGGTTCTCAGTCTTACTCTTTGGGAAGAAGATGGCTCAGAGGGGAATATCATCCAAGTGTATAAATACCTGATAGGATTTAATAAAGTTCTTTCAGGCTTCACTTAGTTTTGTCCAGTGAGAGAAAAAGGGACAATGGGCACTGAAACAGTAGAGTTTCATAGGAAAATTTCTTTGCTTTTAACTGTGAAGGTGATCAAACTTTGGAGTGAGTTGCCCAGCTGGTGTAGCCTCCATCCTTGGACTGTAGGCAGTCCTGAGCAGCCTGTTGTGGCTGACCTTGGTTTGAGCAGGCAGTGCTAAAGTAGATGAGTAGACAATCTCCAGCTACCCTCCCAAGCCTGGCATTTCTGCAATTGTTCCTAGGATGTGAGGAGGACATTTTAAGTGGATTTTATAACTGATGAAACTTAAAATGAGTAAGTAGATTAGAAAGCATTAACAGAAACATTGTGAGTCAGGCTCCTGGTTTCGTAATAACTGAGTTCATTCTGTGATGTCTGAGAGTCCTGGTGCATGAGGATGATTTTCTGTTGTTTCTGTTGCCTGTGTGATCTCATTTATATTGGAAATAGGAAATAATGGCTGCCTTTTGTCCCTGTCTGTCTATAAGACTTAACGTCAATCCTCAAAAACTGATCTAAATCCAGTGGTCATAAATGGTCTGTTCAATGTCTTTGAAAAGAATAAATTGCTAACAGTTGATGGTATGGCGAATGTCAGGCGGTTGATACCTATAACATTTTGAAGACAGTTGAAACTGTGTCCAAAAGGAGTTCAGTCAGGGTCTGAATTGTGTTTTTGCCTTATAATTTTATTCTTACATATGAGGATTCAGGGTGGTCAGATAGGAAGTTTCAAGAGTAAGACCCATCATTAGAGATGATCTAATCTTTCAAGCTGGTTCAGTCAGCATGATTATTAGAGCTGGATGGAAAATGAAAATATGAAAATTAGGTAGTAAATCAGAAAAGTTAGTTTGATTGTTTAAAATAGTTATTGATGTTATTAATTGATGGTTGGATCTCTTCCCAGATGGTATTGTTAAAAAAATTGTCATTTCTTCCTCTATTAGGCAGAGGAAAGAAGACGTACCATTCCGATCACTAAATTAAAAAGTACCTGCATTGAGGAAGGAATTCAAAGGAGGATTGAAGGGTACTCATTCTTTCAACATGTCTTATGTTTGCATGCTTTCACAGATGCTTGATTTCAGCAGTACTTTGGCTGCACCAGTACTTTGCAGAGTGTGACAGCATGGGAATAAATGTTTCCATTTTTGAGATTCAAAACTGTCAGTTTTCTGTCTGTTATCATTGCTTGATACTTTGTCTTGTTTGCAGATGCTTATTGCGCAATTCTGAAATCAACTTGAAATGGTTAAGAGCCTTGCTCTTCAGTGAGTGCCATGATGTATAATTTTTGGGGAGCAGATTAATGCCTGTCTGGATTTGTCGTGGTTTCACGTTTGCCTCTTTTTGTTTGTTCACAAACGTGAAGCCACGACAGGATTTCATGGACAAATACCACCTTCCTTATGTTGGGAATTTAGACTTTTCTTATTATTCTACAGGCAAATTAATAGTTTCCAAGCTCTCCAACCACCAGTCTTAAAAATCACTAGAGTGTGTAACTGTGGCATCTGGATCTTCAGAACCAGAATGTGACACATTGCAGAAATGCAGTACAGTCTGGATAATATTGTTGAATATTTTTGTAGATGAGCTCTTCATTTTGTCAGTCTTTCTGCTTGTTATATTAAATAGAAATGTTTAGTGTGTTCATTTCTTATCTTGCAAAATGATTTGCTGTATGTATTGACACACATTCCTTAATAAGAAATAATTTTAAGCCAACTTTAATGTGTAGCTTGATATAGATCTTACAATTGCCACTAATTATCTGATACAAAGATAGTGCTAAACTTGTGACACAAACTGTTAACTGGGTGTTAAGGCAATGTCATTTTACATAGTTCAGTTAATGTTTTGTTGACATTAGGAAGTAATGGAAACAATTTGGATGTTGCTCTTAATGGTCAGTTATTGTCTAGTCTTAACTCATTGCTTGAATATGATTTGATACAATTTTCTGAAACCATACAGTATCCTTAAGTCACTGTGATTGTTCTTGCAGTTGTTACTTTTGATATTGCTACTATTCATTTGTTTAATTAGGCTTTGATTTTTTTTTTTCCTTAGAAATGTGAGCCAATAGCATTTTAATTTTGGACCTCTGTTGTTTTTTATAATTTTTCCCTGCTTCCATTCAACTGCCTTTTGTAAAATCTGTTTTGACCATAGACCCTTACGACTTGCATAGAGCCTAAATTCAACACAAATGTGCTGATTCTCAAAAAATACTAAAATTGTGATTTTTGGCCTGTTGCTTTCTTTGCACAGCCCTGAGACAGCTCTGTTGCTTGTACATCACTGCTATGTATATGCTCACAGGACCCTGCTGTCACATTCTGACTATTTTCACAATACCAATTTTGGTTCTTTTTTTCTCTGCAAGTGTAGTTAGGGTTTGGATCTCACAATGGAAGTTCTTCTACTTTTTCTGTGGTAATTGAAAGCCAGCACATCTTATCCCATTCACTAAATTGCAAAGCTGTTCCAAAGACCTTGCAGGACTTAAAAGTACCTGCAATCATTATTCTTCAGTGACAAATTAGAGTTGTTACTGACATCTTTTCAAATGTGTCTGGCAGTACAACCCGGGGGAGACTTCAGTCACTGGCTTTCCTTTGAACAAGGTTCTCTCATGATTGATTTGAACACATCAGGGAAAAAAGAAAGAAAGGGAATTGTCTAATTTTTTTCCTTGAGTGCTAGTAAATTAACAAAAAGAGGGATTATTTAGGAAAAAATGGTGAAATGTATGTACCTAACTCCAAAAGTGTAATCCTGAAACTTGGTTATTGACTAACCCTGAAAGCACAAAGTCTGAATAGGAGCTTTGTTGATAATTAGACATCTTTGTTTATTTGTGACAAACCACATCTAACACACAGCTTTACTTGGAATATCTCGAAAAGACTGGAAAATGTTAATGCAAATCAAAGCTTATATTACTTACAGTCCTTATCAATTTGTGGTTGCTTGTTCTTGATTCCTTTTAACTATTAGCTGCTTATCTTATGATTATGCTGTTAGGTTTATTAAATATATGACCAGGCATAAGTTGTGACAATATAGATGCAAAATTAAGGAAAAATTAGTTCATGAGGAATGAATTAACTCATTTTGCATTTCAGCAAACAAAAGCAATAACACTCCTATGTATTTTAGCTATATAAAGTTTATCCAGGCTTGTTCACATCAAAGATCTAGTGAGGCTTCATAGTTCCAGAAAAACTCCCAACCTAGCAAGAAGAGTGCTCTGCTGGAGAATGGTAGTATGGGTTTTAACAAAAATGAAGTTTTGATCTCAGTGCAGAAAAGAAAGGAGCTGCCCTTATTTCTAAAATGACATGAAATCCCTTTGCTTAATCCCTGAATGAAGTATAGGAGATGAAAGCAAGTATGAGACTGGGAACTCTGAGTGGAGGCAGGAGATGGGTGGTAACACCAAACAAGGATAAATACAAGACTAAAGGGTATTACCTGTTTATTTTCTCTTTTAGTTAATGCTTTTTTTACTATCTGGATTCTATTTTAGGATCTCTGTTTCTGTAAACTATATAGGAAGCCTGAATGTCTGAGATTTTTAGAGTGCTTAATGCTTACACAGAAATGCTATAAAAATTCATCTTCATGGTTCTAATTGATTTCTGGGCCTTGCTGCAAAGGGTTCTATAGTAAAAAACACTAATTTCACTGACATGCTGCCTTTTCTTAATTGAGATCAGGAAATCAAGTGCTTCCAGAAAGTGGGATGCTGCAAGCCTATATTAAATTCGTCATTTATTTCTAGTGTTATGTTAAAAGCTTGTATTGACCTTTTTTACAAGGACTGGTATTTAAATGGGAAACTAAACAGTTAATGGCATTACTGAATTATCTAAAAGGAAAAGATAATGGTTTGTATTATCTACAGTCTTGATTACAGGAATAGTTCTATCATTTTGTATCTATTTACGATAAGAAGCAAACTCTGTTTTCTTCTCCTCCATTTTTTTCTGCTAAGTGAGAGGTGATTTTTTTTTTCTCTAAAACTTTTTGATTGTCCTTTCTCTACCAGTCAACAGAATTATTTTATGGTAACACTTTTATCAGCAGCTTCAAATGAGGTTTGTATCCTTCTATGTTTCTTCCTTAATACACGCAGTGGCAGAGAGAAAACACTTGACAGAGAATTTAGAATTCCAGGCAAAGTTATAACAATACTTAGCAGAATTTTATTTGAAGTTATTAATCTAAATTGGAGAATTTGTTTGGTGTTGGGCTAGTAATTTTGAGTCAGAATAAATATTGCACCCAGATCTCCTCAGTGTGAGTGCAGTATTTTTCTTCTCTTACTTAAAATACATGTATATGCCTGCCTGTGTACAGACACACATGTGCACAGATATGTTTGTGTTTGAACTACACTACAATTACAAGATGTTGGATCATAAAGGCAAAAAATAATTCCTACAGGTATATAGTTTTTGAACATGAGACTAATGTGGAGAAAACACATATAACAGAGCCTTACTACTTAGGCTCACTCTCTGTTTCATGACTTGTGGAAAAATTGCATGTCTGCTTAGCTGCTGTAGCTGTACAATGGCATAGCCCCGGTTTGTGTAGCACAGAACATTTCTGAATTGTGGAAGGGATGAGAACCTATCATATAACACATATCTTCAGAGGTCACAGTCCATAACTTATAACTATTACATCTAGCTTGTTTGGTCTTAAATTTCTGTTTTCAACAATTAAAAAAATTATGATTTTTGGTTGTTTTTTAACAGTTTATTTTCTATGTGCTGCTCTTGTACCTTCTAAGTCTGTTCTTTCAGCTCTCTTAGATAAATGTTCTGCTATTGTTCCGCTATTGTATGTTCTCTTGTTATTTTGTTAGCTAGGCATAAATAAACAAGTCTATTAATTATTTTTATACCAAAATCTATAAAGAATGCTACATTTATTACCTGTGGGTTTTTAACTTATTACTTTTTTCAGAACAGTTTAATGTCAGAGAAAACAACCAATAGCACATCAAAATGTTTATAGGATTATGTATAATGCTTAGAATGTAATAATGTGCTACATACATTCCTGTAAAAGTTAAAAACTGTAAACAAGTTTTTAAGTTCTTGATATCCAGGTCGCTGGTAGATATCAATTCTTTCAAATTTTGGTAAATGTAGTTTGATCTTTGTGGCAAATATGTTGTAAATAATTGTCAAGAGGGTTGAAAAGTTTCCATGTCCTGCTGCATTGTCACTGTAGATGGAACCTTCTCTGTCAGTTACTGAACATTTTGTGAAGCTTTCCTGTATGTTTTACTACCTTCTAAAAGGCACACTTAAATCAGATTCTTCTTTCCTCTAGCCGCTTTATTAGTGATCTAACCAAGCTGCAGGTTTATGTAATCTCCATGAATATTTTCAATTATATCTGTCCAATGTTCAGATGAAAAGTTGACTGTGTGGGCGTGTTAGTGGTTTGCCCTAAAGGATGAGGATCTAGATGAGCAATAGCAGCCATTTGACTAGATGTGGGAAAAGGGAACCAAATATAAACCTTTTCACCTTTACTCTGTTTTCTCCATTTTATGTTGGTGGGACAGGGTGTGATGTGTTGCTTCTGTTCTGAAACCTATGCAAACTTTTTCTTGTAATGCTGGCTGCCACAACCATAGTCTAAAGTGGGTTGATGCGAGCTGGATGGAGGGGAAAAGGAAGAAATGCTAGAAAGATGTGACCATTCTTCCCTTTACAGGAAAGAGACCCAAACTCTCCTAGTATTCCGAAATTACCACTGACTTCTTTACAGCAGTTACCAAAGTCCTTAGAAATCTGAATTTGGCTGTTGTCTTACATTATTGCAGATGCAATCAGGCATTGGTGTTAATACTTCAGATGTCTCTGAACAATAATGTTGGCAAAATACAAAAACCCCACATTGATTCCATAAGCTGAGTACATTTAAATAAAGATCATCTAGTCTTGCAGTCTAGTTATAGCAAAAAATCTTAGTATCTGTACAACATTAAAAATGCTTTTTTTTCAGATATCAAAGTAAAGCTTGCAGCTAGAAGACCTTTGGTTTATTTCCAGTTTGCATCCATATGCCTTCCTGACTCTTACAATAAGAAACACTATATTCCTCCATCCCTGTGGCTCTCTTGTAATTTATTTACCTGGGGAAGATCTGCTTTTAGATGCAGCATCTGGTTTTCAATTGTTTCCTGCTCTTAGCCAGCTGAATTGACTGAACTAGAGAGAGGTCAAGTCTGTTGCCTGAGGTCACACCTTGAATGAATGCCTGAGCTTGGATTTAGAGTGAGATCTGGAGTATTCCCTCTTTTTTGCTACTTGCAGTAAATACTACTTTTAAAATGTCAGGTGTATTTGGGAATAATCAATCTGTGTTATACACAAGAAGGAAATTATAATGCTTAACCTGGTATTTGCCAAGGACATGTATAGTTCTTGCAAATGTTATTTGTCAAAGCAGCTAGAAAGCAGAAAAATGGTAGAGTATTTTACAGTTACAAAATTTAAACATATATAAAGGGATAAGAAATACTGTTAACTGGTAAATGAGGAGACACTTTTTTAAACTCAGATAATTATTTATGTTAATGGCAAATTTAGCACAATGATATTTCCTATAATATTATCCAAGTGAGAAGCAAATGTGTTCTTCATTCTTGCTCTTAATAATAAATTATACTGTGTGTGTCTTTATAGAATCTGAATTAGAGGACCATGCACCTCCTGTGTATTCTGCTTGAGGAATTCCTTTTTTTTTTTAAAATTAATTGTCATGTAAGTATATTAGAAGTTGTAGAAATTCGGTCTCTACATCACTGTGTTGCAAAACTTTAGTTGTGATTAAGGATATGGAAAAACGAGTTTCTAGTTGATACATACGAACAATTTTGTCATAGATGAAATATTTGTAAAGATGTTTTTCTGTTTCTTCTGTAAGCAAAGACCCCAAATATGTGTATCTACAGAGATGTTTTACTCAGTTTTGAAAAAAAAAAATTGATACCATCAACAGGACTCCTAATGTCTCAAAACAAGCTAATCTGAAATACTCTTTCAAACTAAGAGCTGAGGTATTTCTGACTATTTTGAATTTTTCTATTAAAAAAATACTGCAATAGTCCTGTGCAATTCTAACTGCAGCTTCTAGATGGAAAAAGGTCATCTGAAAAAGGACTCCCTTTTCTGGCTATTGTGAAGTTGAGTAATCATAAAGCACCTAGGAGAATAGTTGAAATGACAATCCAGTCTCAATGGAGTAGTTATAATTATGCTCCCAACTCCTGAAATGAACTTCACAGTCGGTCAGCAATAGAACTTAACCGTAATAGTTTAAACAGCTCCTGGGAATGTTGAGAAGTCCTCTCCATCATACAGAGGCTGAAAGAGGAAAGAAGCTGGGTCAGTCAGGCAGAGTGGCACAGTTCAATGAAAAACAGCAGAAAGCATTGACAGGAATTATTCTGACCCATGACACTTTATTTCCTCTACTTTCTGAAGATAATAAAAGAGACCCCTAGAAGAAATGTAGAAGTTTTATCTTCTTTTTTTGTCTGTAGAAACAGTGTCATGTTAGGAGTCCTGTAAATCCAGAAATAGTCTGGAGTGATTTAGGAAAGACTGCATATTAGTGAAATGAGGAGGGGCATTTTTTTTTTTTTTAAGAACCCACTGTCTTGTTCATGGAGTCTGGCAAGAAAACAAAATTGTTTCTGTAGGGGGCTGCCTATTTTCTCCATAAAATGTCACCAGGAAGGATAAGAGTGCTCTCCTTTATTGTAGTGTCCCAGGAACATGTGAGTAGGGAGGAACGACGAGATCCTGAAAGGAGTATGAGGTACAGCAAGCATGGACAGGAAAAGCCAAGGCAGGGGCCTGGAGTTGATGGCTAAAGGATCTGTGCAGCCTGTGAGACTCAATCCAACTGTTTCTCTGAGCTGGCATTTGGAATAAATAAGCATTCAATTTGGAGACTGTTCTCGCCATCTTTTATTTTATGCTATTATGCACATGGAGGAAAGCGGTAAGGTTTTCCTGCTGCCCTTGTGCAGTGAGCCCACAGCCAGATTAAGTTTTTATTGAGGTTCTGCTAAAGGACTGTAGCATGAAATAAGCTGTTGCAGTCAGCAGTTAACTCTCTTGCATGGATTTAAAATACAGAAAAGAATGAGTTTGGAAAAGTTAATGGCCAAGGTATTGATGGAATAATTAAACTAGTTAGGAATAGGCTTCTAAAAGTCTGTATTATAGAGGGAAAAGCTTTTATTTCTTGGTCTCGGTATTGTTTAGAAAAGAATTTTTTTATTTGACTCATCAAGAATGTATAGAACCTTTTGACTTAATTTCAAATAGGCTTCCTTATTTTCACTCTACTGAAAATGCTTGAATTTATAGGAGGGCATTAAGTGAATATCAGAGTTAGTGCTTAAGTAGAAAATATTCAGCTGGGCAGATCTAAAGAACTATTAGATCATTCAAGAGAGGAATAAGTGTTTTCTCTGAATTCTCATTTGGACATAACTTGGAAATATTTGCATCCTCTATACATCATTATGTTTCAACTCTGCTATCCAGCAAAGACAGGAGATATATAGTTCAACCACTTGTAGGGATAAAGCTGGAAGTGACATAGGCATAATAAAAAGCA
Organism: Picathartes gymnocephalus; assembly: GCA_013390045.1. Lineage (NCBI taxonomy): Eukaryota > Metazoa > Chordata > Aves > Passeriformes > Picathartidae > Picathartes > Picathartes gymnocephalus. Next base: position 42,880 of record WEKY01039645.1, read on the forward strand.
AGGAGCAGAACAAATAAATGATTGCTGTTAATTTAAAATAACAGTCAAGTTACAAAAAAAATTAAGCTACTTCAAACAGGTTTTGAAGCAGATGCTTTAAGTGTATATGATTGTTGCATTGTTTCGAGGTTGCAATCAATAACTAATTACAAAACATTTTCTGTCATACTGGCACAATGAACAAATAATCTATGAAGTGGTATTGACTTCAACTATGGCTTGACTTGGACCCTTTTAAAAATTAAACTTTCAGCAAATACAGTATGTAGATTCAAATACATTCTTTTTCCTTATAGTCTTTTTTGACTTTTTTTTGGTTAAGCTCCTTTTGATGGTGCATTTTGCATTTGCTGCTTTTTAAAGTTTGCTGCAAGTTTGTCTTATTCAACAAGTTTTCTATACAAAGTTGACTAAGAAGCCTCTCACTTTGCTACTTCAAATGCACAACCCCCATATGCTTTGTATGTGCTCTGGAGGAACACCAGGAGTGGCTGGATACAACTCCTTGTAGTGAGTGTGTGCTTTATGAATGACACCTACACAGGAGTACCAAGCTCTTGCTGGGCAGTGATGTACTTCTGAAATGAAGTAAAGTGGACAACAGTGCAGGCTGCACAATGGACTTGAAAAATAGGAACAGATTTTGTTAGCTTTCTGCTAACATGGCTACAATGACAGCAAGTACCAATTAATTTTTGGTTATATTGGTGAAAACTAGTCCTGTAACTCAGAGCCATAACCAAGCTCTAAGGAATTCCCCAGAACTGCTCTTCTTTTAGAGGTATGATCTTGCCTGTAGTAGTCATAGCTCATCTGAAAACCTTTTATGATGTTTGCTATGAAGTGTAAGTGCACCTAGAAGTGTCTAATCCTGCTTTCCTCTGAAGCACCAGAGGAAAGCTTTTGTCTGGATTTTTCCTGCAGTAGAGTGTTGCTTTGGTAGATTTCCATCTGTTTGTTAACTGGCACATGGCACCATCTGAAACATGCCTTTTGTCATAAAATGCACTGCTGTAATTAAAAGCTCTGTGCTGGAGGAGTAAAAATATTTCACTGTCCTGCATAATAATAACTAGAAGATTTATGTATTTCTTTTACATTGTCTGCTTTTTGAAACTTTTTTCTTGTCTCTTTATCTTCTCACTTTGGTGTGTAATTAAACTTCTTAGATGCAATAGTGAATATCAGTACCTTGTTCCTTCTTCACTCTCACACTGCTTTTGGGAGCTGTTTTCATTGGTGGTTTTTTACAGCACACTAGATATTGTAATGTTGTACTTTGAATAGTCAAAAATTACTTTTTCTTCAAGCTATTAGAAAGCTAAGCTTGTATTCCAACCTTTGTATGTACATCTGGCTTGAAGGAAGCAGGTTGGTTCATGGAATAATTTAGTTATTCATCAGTTAATAATTATGTGGTTCCAGCAGGTGGATTTAAGGACTCATTTTTTGATACACATAGAGTTGAAAAAGAGTCTTTGCTTCAGAGAACTTCACCTTGAGGATCCACATAATGATATCTAATTGCAAGATGCACATTTTTAGTCTAGCTTCTTATTCTGTTAAATTTTGCATTAGTTTTCTTGTTTATAATGCACTGTTTTGGAAACAGGTCCCGTATACACAGGCTATCAGTATGAGAGTGTTACTGCATTGTGATTTATTTTTTTTTTCCTAGTTACTTGAAACCATTCACTTCATTTAAAATTCCATCAGTTCAAAATTTTCTCTTTCCCTTGAGCACACCTTTTCCATATTTTTTGTTCAAAGTACTATTAATACTTTCTGATTATTCAGCAGAAAACTAAAAATGTCTCTTGAGCTACTCAGCCTGATTTAATTGGTTTTGGTGTATGGCAAGCTAAATTCAGATCTCCATTTATCAAACCCCAAGTCTCTCCTCCCCTCTAAAAGTGAGCAGTGCTCAGGTGAAAAAAATTCACGAGACAAAAAGTCTGCTTGAGACTGTGCATAAAAGATTTTGTAACATTCACAAGGTCACTGCAGCACAGGAATTAAAGGAAAGTTGGTGCTTGTATGTCTGCTCCCCCTCACTTCAGTGCTTCTCTAAGTCCTTAGACTCTTATTCCTGACAGCTTTCCAGGTTTCTCTGAATTGGCTGAAGTCATATTTTTACTTTGTTTTTTGTTTCTTCATTTTTTACTTACACTGGAACAAAGAAAAAAAGGGTGGGGGTGTGCATAAGAATATTTTATATTCTTTTCTTGTGTATCAAAGACAAGCAGTGTATTCAGAGGGTCAAAGTTCCTCCTTTTTCTGAAGAATTTAAATTCCTAGGCCTCTTGGGAGGTATGTGCAGTTGAGTAACCATCACCTTAAACCCCTTGTTTTCTGTTGAAATTGAACAAGCTTTCCCACAGTTACCTTCCAACATCCCCTCTCTTTCTTCCAACCCCTCCAAATTCTACCTGATAAGCTTTTCTTATGGTAGACTTCTCAAACTTCAGGACAGTTCAGTCATTTCATTTCAATTTATTTACATGCTTAAATGAAAGATTTGGCATGCATGTTTTTCCTGATCTTGGCTAAATGTCAATTGCCTAATTGGTCACAGTTTCAGAACTTGGACATTTTTAGTTCAATTCTATGCTGTTAGCCCCCCACATGCTGCTGGATCTCTTGGTTTGTTTTTCTCAAAGTGGATAGAGAAAAGGCCCTCAGGCGAAGACGATTAAGGTTGTCCAGCCTGGAGAAGAGAAGGCTGTGGGGTGACCTAATTGTGGCCTTCCAGTACCTGAAGGAGCTTACAAGAAAGGTGGAAGGAGACTGTTTCGAAGGGCATGTGGTGACAGGACCAGGGGGAATGGCTTTAAACTAAAGAGATTAGGTTTAGATTAGATGTTAAGAAGAGGTTCTTTACTATGAGGGTGGTGAGGCACTGGAACAGGTTGCCCAGAGAAGCTGTGGCTGCCCCATCTCTGGAAACGTTCAAGGCCAGGTTGGATGGGGCTATGAGCAACTTGGTCTAGTGGAAGTTGTCCCTACCCACAGCCAGGACGGTTGGAACTAAATGATCTTGAAAGGTTCCTTCCGACCTAGGCCATTCTAGGATGCTGTAATAAAGTAATTCCTCTGTGGTCTTCTAGGCTGGCTCAGTAGTGTAGGAGAGAGGTAAAGTTTGGGCAAGCCTTTTAGTCGTATGTAGTTATATGAAGTATAGACTCA